>SDEE01000429.1:0-42137 GCA_004126415.1 Candolleomyces aberdarensis | reverse complement strand
TAGGTACCAGTAAAACCCGAGAAGCCAGAGCCCGGCACCCCAGAAACATCATCTGGCTTCGGATATTGCCAATTTTTGCTAATGGAAGGTGCAAAACTCAGCGCTCTTGGCACTTTGGGCTCGTTTTGATTAAAAGAACGAGCTTTCCTTACGTAAAGACTCGTAATTGCAAAACATGTATCAAGTTTGTCAAGAGAGAGAGGTAGAGGTAGAGAAACTTGTAGGGGTATCAAAGAAAGTGTCAAAAGGTATTAGATTTACAAAAGCGAGATAAACACAATACAAATAAAATTCAAAAGCAAGAAACAATCAATACCAATGATGTATGATAGAGTGAAGATGGAGGTATGTTATCCTGTATTCTACAATGAGCTCCAGACAAGAGCGAGAGAAAGAAAAATGGTCCGCAGCAATATAGGTAGTACTACACCTCACCACAGAGCGACATCGACAAGAAATAGGCAGGGGATCTGCCAACTTTCCAACCAGCCGGTCATCTAACCTAAGCCACTGCTGATTAGAAAGGTGCCTGATCCCAATTCCTTCTTGCTGTCATAGCTGCATTGGACCTCTCGGCAAGCTCTGCTTCTTCATGCTCTTCTTCTGCTTCACACCCTTCATCTCCCAAGACTGGCCACAAACTTGGTAATCGCACCCCAGTAGCCCTGTTGAACACTGTCGCATTTGATCCTCTCAAACCAAGTCGAAATGCCTTGGAGGCATGCAGGGCAGAGCCTCGGCCCACTTCTTCTATGTCCAGACTGCTGTATAATTCACCTGGTCATAGCTGATGGGACCCGTGTTCAGTGAGTCACATGATAAAACCAATGAGCACTTGTAAAGCAGGCCTTTAGGCTCAGTGAGATCAGCCCCATCCTGCAGAAAACCAGAGGATCCCACAGCTGCCATACCTCGATGTCTGCTGGAATTAGTTGCAGGTGGCAGTGGTCAAAAATCTGGCACACTTTTGCTGACAAGAACCATCCGTAGAAAATGATGCTTATGCACAAGAATGCAATTTGTTCTCACCATACATTTCGTGTGTTTACTTCATTTTTCTGATGCTACAAAATCGAATGCATGGCACAAAACACAGCAGAGGGAAGAGGATGAAGAGCCTATAGTACACACCAGTGGCCGGAAAGCAAAGCAACTGAATTGAAGCAAGTTCAATGAGAAGCAACAAGAGCAATATGGGGGCAAAGCAAGCACATAGCAGGTTCATTAAGCAGTAGAGGGTCCAGCATTGAGCAAGGAAGCAAACTGGAAGACAGAAAAAATCAGATAATGAAAACAGAAAGAGGGAGGGAACGCACTGCGGCAGCCTGTTGAGCCATCCGGGTATTCCAGATCTAATAAATCATTGTTGTCAGAGCCAGAATGATGGTTAGGAATGGCAACTTATTTCCTGGGTGAGTCCCTTCTAGTTTGTGAAACAGTAGTCAGTTTCATCCTGCCTAGTGCGTTTTTGATCCTTCTTGCTTGAAGAGAGTCCAGAGGTGGATCCTGGCTTGCATACAGTGCCACGATACTTGCAGAAGATGATGATGGCAGGGGTTGGAAGAGAAGGAACGGGAGGGCAAGGCACGAGCGCACCGAGCATGTCAATTAATCACTATTGGTATCTATTTGTACACCAGAGTGCACCTGGAAGTGGTCACTTGGAAAGACTTAGCAAGCGAAAGGCAGCTTGCAACATATTGTGGTTTGGGGTGAGATATTGTGTATTCGTTATCAAAAGTAAAGTCCATAATTTTCAGAAGGACAAGAGGCTGGTATGGGCAGCTGGAGGCTGGTGGGGCAAGAAGAAAATGGGAAAAACAAGCGGTTTGGCGGCTCTTGTCATCTATGGGAATGTGTGCCACCAGTTTGGCAGCTGCAGGCTGTCCTGGTATTTTGCAGGCTGAGGCGAATCTCACTGGGGCTTTAGGGTTGCGTATATGAGTCGGATTGGTTTGCAGCCATTCAATTTACAGTGTAATTTACATTAATTTACCACTTATTTGCATGGACCATTGGGAGGTTGTGTAAATCTGTGGGCAGTAGCCGCTGCTATGCACAGCAGTGGTCTGAGGCATGTTGGCTCCACCAGAATGCTGTTTATACAGCCAGGCAGTATCTCCAGTCAATGTAAGTCTGTAAATGTGAGGACATTACAAGAAGGGAAACCCCAACAGAATTCAACACTGCTGTTGATGGTTCCTGCACATGCCACACATCCATCTTGGCACATCAAAAGTTGGTGGATGAACCCAAGTCAAAATGCCTTGGAATAATGCAAATAATTCACATCTCAGCCTATGTGTTGCAAGTTGTGACAATGACAATGATGATGGGGTGCACTACACACAAGTTGATTGAACTGCAGTTAGTAATTTCTAACATTCAAATCCATTCTTAAGCATTTGGTTTATATCAGTCCTTCATCCCTTGTACAAACTTTGCCACTTCAAGAAGGCCAGTTGGCCAAAAGACTGGATTACAACTGCTGAAGAAATTGTGCACAAGGAATCTCAGTGTGTCTACCATGACTTCCAGCTAAAGTCTAGCACATTTTGCTTAGCAAATCTTTATGAGCCCTGAAAGGTGTGTTTCTATCAATCAAACATCCCTCCTTTCTGATTCCTGTCTTTGTGACTGCCAGTGCATCATTGTTGTCAAGCAATGGCAACATGGTGCCTGACATACTTTTATCAGACTCAAGCAGTGAAAAAGAGGAAGGGAAGTCCTGTTGGAGCTTGACCACTATTTGAAAACAATGTTGTCAAGGATGTTGAGGATCTGCTTGCATAGTGGTATGAAAACTGGGGATCATATCCTTGTTTATGGAGAATGGCTTGGGATTGTCTAACAATCCCAGGTGAGTACAGTCTAACAATTGATTTTTTATTGTTGGCTGATTATCCCTAGCAACCTCAGTCTCCATTGAACAAGTGTTCAGTCAGGCTTGCCTCACATCCAGAACTGGCTGTTGGGTCAGTCAACATAGGCACTAATGAGTTTGGGCACATGGACTAAGCAAAATCTAGTACAAAATTCTGATTTGGTTGATGCCTCCAAACTACCAGACTTAGGTGATGATAAAAAGTTTGTTACTGAAGAGTATCATATTGTCTAATCCATTGCACACTAACTATATGAAGTTTGCTTTAATTTTGTAGAAAATCTATGAGTTTATCTGCAGGTAAAGAGACTTTACCTGCCCTTACCCATACCTGAGGGGGCAGGTATGGGTACAAGTTAGGGTAAATCTACCTGCTGGTAACCCATGGTCAACACTACAGCTGCATGAATTTTCTCAGCTGCCACCAGGTTGCATATGCGATCAATAGGCATCATGATAATTTTGGGCTTACTGTGTACCTTTTCAATTTTCAATGCTTACCAAAACCAGCAAATTCCTCATTTTGGACAAGTAAAGATGTTATTCTATGCACACTACTTCAAGAAGCTCTGGAAATTATTCCTTAAGCAGTCTAGATATTCTGAAGCTCAGTAATTTATCTCTTGTGAAGCAGACAACACCATTGACATTTTCATCAATGGCTACATGTCACTGCTGTACATCCACTGCAACCACCTCCAAGAGAAATTTCCTCTCACATCCTGGAATATAGCGGTGAGCCTAATGAACATGTTTTTGCTTTTCTGCATACTATGGTCCCTGACTTCACTATGTTGGATCCGCTTCAATTGGCCCCAAATCTCAGGGTACAGCTCATGGCTGTGTGCAAAGAAGGCATTCCAGGGCTGACTTTCAGAAGTCTGGCAATGGCTATTCCTACTCATACTTGGCCTCTGAGGACATTGACCTTGTCACCCTCCTTTGCTTGCCTACTGATGAAAAAATATCAACAGCTGCAGCTGTGGTTATGAAGAAGCTCACTGGACTATTTTGGGGTATTTCCCCAACATTGATGATAAAATCATCTGCCCTGTTGCGGATCCAGTTTCTCTATCCTTGGCTGCTCATGATGAGGTGTAGGATAATTTGGATGAGGAGCCAGAAGAGGACAAGGAGAACAATAAAGAAACTGACTGGCAAGAGTTGGAAAATGCACTTGAACAAGCAAACAGGTTTTATGCACAGAAAAGACATGTTACGGCAACTGAAACAAGGCTTCAGGAGGGCAGCTTTACGGCTGCTGCATTCAACTTAGCCAATCTCCAGCATTTTTATGTTATCATCTTGCACCAGAATCGTTCTAACAACCTCACAAACTCTTTTATTGCTAGAGAGACACTTCCCGAAGAAAATCCGGACATGATGAGCAAAATCTGACAGGTGCTTCAAGAGCACCTTGCAGCCTTGGCAGCACATAGTAAACAAGGTCAAACTCTGGTTGACCATCTTCTCCTCCGTCCAGTCTAACACAAGTGTTTGTTCCTCTGAGTCTTTACAACCTTTCACGCTCGACCTCGCCCCTCTTGAACTTTCAACACTAGTTGCTCTTTGTGAGACCAACCAAACAAAGGAATTGCATTTAGCTGTTTGCATCCAAAGAGAGCTTGAAAATAGTAACAACAACCCACCAGACACCAAAAATGTAAAATATTCTATGGAATGTTCAAAAGAACCAACCGAGCATCAAATCTTTGCTCGGAAAATCCACAGTATCATCAAGCAAGGCCAGGAGCTTCGAACCTGCTCCGGTTTGAACCGTAATACCAGATTGAAATCAGCTGCTGCCTCAGCTCCAACTGGCAATGCGCGGCGAGCAGCAATCGGGAATACTGCGAATGCTCAAGAGGTTGCACGACAATCAGCCACAGCGGTGTATAACTCATATCTTTAAGCAGGTGTCGAAGTTTTGTTTTCATGTATTTGTACTACTCTTTTCCGTCGATTGGATTCCCTTTGCAAGACTTTTTTTTGGCTTTTCAACTTTGTTCATCCATTCCCTCCCTTTCGCTCTCATTTTCATCTGGCTGTATGCTCTGCCTGCCCAACATTTGCCACCCAACGCTTTCRTYGTCTGTCTTGGCTTTCCCGGTCTTTTYAGTCTATCTCCGCAAATCGTGTCTCTTACCTCCGTTTTCGCCGATAGACAAGCGATGGTCCATTTCCGTCTGGTCCTTTTTATAATGCCATGGTCCGCATCTATCTTGCAATGAATATCGTCCTCTCGCCCCGATTCCACCTTGGAATACATCACATCGATTTCCACTCACATGTTGCACGGATGCCTTCCTCTCCATCCAGCAGTCCACCTGTGCGACTCTCTGGCCGGTTGCGCTATCTACTTTTGTCTCTTTGTTTTCCACCCTTCTTGCTTCTGCTCAACTTCTCCCGCGCCGCAACTGTGCACGATATCATCTTTCAGAAGCACCAGCTCAGGACTCTATTATTCATGTAGTTAATGCTGTTTAGGAGCTAACTGTGTATCTGGTCCATCCGCGTCTGGCTTCAATCGTATCTTTATGTCTCAAAAGAGCAGCTGCCATTGTGAATTCGGTCTGAGCGGGAACTCACGCGCACAGTTCACATCAACACCCTAATCTTTGCCTTGAAAGCCGTGGTGAAGCGAGGCGCCTCTTGTTTTAAATTATTTAGTGATAGAGTGAGGTTGTATTGTATATTTTATGATACCGGTTGGAAAAGTAACACTTTCTTCCTTCTTCGCCCTTGGGACTTGGTACGTCCAGTCAAGGTAGGGTGTGATAGAGAGGTAAGTCGGATTGTGCTTTTGTCGACGACCAAACGGACGCAATTCTTGGCTTTCTTTCTTCCCCGAGTGTACCGTACTCATTAAGGTTACCACCGTTTACCGTACGTACGAAGATTGACACTCAACGACTTGAACTCATAATTCGCGATTGGAGAAAAAACAAACGCCGTGCGACGGAGTCATACTTCATTCATTTCCACTCTGCGCTCCAATAGCCTGACATTGACTGTATACGTTGCACATTTCCTCTTCGTCACGCAGATTCCACCGGTCCAATTGTTTGAACCCGAAATAAAGTCTGCATCTGGAAGCTTCAGACTAGAAAAGGAATCGAAGACGACGATGTGTCCTGGGCTGCGAGAGGAGAGCCGGCTTCTCACGAAGTTTGTCGATGAAGTGAAGGTTATTTGTCTTTGCCTCCTCGACTTGACTTTGATGCGAGTCGAGTTGGTGATGACCGCAACATTTAAGAATTCCATTTACCCGATTCGAAGAATCTGTGACCGAGACTATTAGTCGATTTGTGTCCCTGGTCAAAGAGTCGAGCAATCCGTTGTTTGGCAAGGCTCCTCTTCACCCATTGGCCAAGTACTCAGAGAGCGGAGCAACCTTCGGCGCGTCGTGATCAAACCATCCAAAGAGCAATAAAGATCGTTGTTCTAAGAGAACGGACACGGAATGAAGTCATTTGTGGCTTTCAAAAGCTACGGAATCATACAAAATATCTGGATAGTATAGCAGTGACTTGTAACTCACGAAGATGAGGGGAGAACATCTATTCTCTGGAAGGTGAAAGGAGGAAGGCAGATTAGCACGTCCAAGAGGTTAAAGGGCCAAAGAAACGAGTATCGCAGAACATATCTGAAAGGCCGAAATCGAACGGTGGATAGTATTGGGACCACTTGTCTTTCAAACTAGCATCCCTTCTGCGCTCCAGATCCGAATGATCTTGTCCCAACCACCCGAGACGATTCGCTTGCCATCCGGTGAGATTGCGACAGACGTCACCCATTCTGTGTGCCCTCGGAGCGGCTCTCCCACCTGCGCCCTTGTGTGCAAATCCCAGATCCGAATCGTCCTGTCATCAGAGCCAGAGACCAAGTGCTTGACGTCCGGCGAGATTGCGACACAGTTCACATCGCCTGTGTGCCCTCGGAGCGGCTCTCCCACCTGTGCCCCCGTCTCCGCATCCCAGACCCGAATCGTCTCGTCATGCGAGCCGGAGACAATGCGCTTGCCATCTGGCAAGATTGCGACAGAATGCACCGTATCTGTGTGTCCCCGTAGCGGCTCTCCCTCCTGTGCCCCCGTCTCCGCATCCCAGACCCGAATCGTACTGTCCTCAGAGCCAGAAACAATGTGCTTGCCGTCCGGCGAGATTGCGACGGAATACACCGAATCTGTGTGCCCTCGCAGTGGCTCTCCCACCTGCGCCCCCGTCTCCAAGTCCCAGATTCGAATGGTGTTGTCGGCCGAGCCAGAGACGACGCGTTTGCCGTCAGGCGAGATTGCTACAGAAATCACAAAATGTTCGTGCCCCCGTAGCGGCTCCCCCGCTTGCGCCCCCGTCGCTGCATCCCAAATCCTAATTGTTTCGTCCATAGAGCCAGAGACAATCCGGCTGCCATCACGAGAAATTGCGATAGACCACACCCAACCTGTGTGCCCACGCAGCGGCTCTCCCACCTGCGCCCCCGTCGCCAAGTCCCAGATTCGAATGGTGTTGTCGGATGAGCCAGAAACAATGCGCTTGCTGTCAGGCGAGACTGCGACAGTCAACACCCAATTCTTGTGGTCCCGAAGCTTGAAGAAGCAGTTGGCATCTTTAACGAACATGTTCAGACTTGTAATTTGGTAGGATGGCCCAACTCACTTACCAACACTAAAGCAATCCAGAAATCTTTTTGCAACATCCTGGTGGTCACCTGTACCACTCCTCCGGATATCGGCTAAAGCATTCCAAATTTCGCCCCACATTCGAAGCTTGAGACTTTCCAGGTTCCCTTGCAAGATTTCAATTGCAGCACGAAGAACTCGATCCTGTGCTCCCAGCTCAGGTGGCTTCTTCTTCCACAGCTGGATGGTTTCGATTGTCCCATCATACACGGCCTGTGCGCCGCCTTTCGGGTCTGGCACATATCAATCAACCGAAAAGCACATCCTGAGAAACCGAACTCACATTTAGTGACGATCTCCTCGAGCGCACGCTGCGCACCGTCAACCTCCCTACTATCCACAAGCCTTTTGAGAAGCAATCTCGCATATTCGACGAGATCAATTTCCAGCCATCCCTCCGAGTTCGCAAGTCCATCCTTCCGAAGCTGATCCCAAAACGCCGTGTCTCGGATTCCAGGTGCGCGTGTAGTCCGAGCTGGGTAAACTTGATGGAGCAATCGACGAAGCGAACCGCCTTGGTCTGACCCACGCTCTACACCACTTTCAGCGGACCCAGACCCTGCATGATTCTCAGAAAATTCAGGCGATAAATCCGAGTCAGCGTCGTCTCCGCCATCGTATTCCCTTGCATTGTCTTCGTTGGTCGGCTCATTGGCTCTGGGGGGCGGAGGTCGTGCTTTAGGGATATAGGGGGTATCCGCTAGTATGAGAGAGCTATGGATCTTCTGGCCAGCATGAATCTTTCTCGATGCCCAAAGGTGGGGACTGAGACACGAACGTAAGGCTCGCAATCATGCCACGAGCAATGAAACTCACAGAAAGGTATTGGACTTCGCACCCGGGCTTCTCGCAAACGTAAGACGCCGGAAAGGAAGAAGTTCGAAGAGGTGCCATGGTCCCTTGAGTGATTCCCGGAACTCGATCTGTTCATTTGGCAGGAGCTCCCGCTCGAATGGTCTCAATCGCAGACCAAGCGCCTCCGCTTCTGATACCATCCACCTCGACGGCGGCCGGCTCCGATCCATACCAGCGTTCTGTACATTCCCACCGCCTCTACAAGCCAGAATCAGAACTCACAAGGAGGCCGAACAGCGAAAACGGTAGCTTACATGTCAGAATGTGTTCCTGCAAACCAAACTTCCAGTACTTGAGGCGCGGATTTCGTGGCCCCTGTCGTTTGACTCGACAATCCTTGGTTTTCTCCGACATTGACGTTCGATTCCGGAGGCCCCTTGTCAGGAGGACGCAAGGTTGTCCCTCCCCAAGCGTATTCTGGAAGGAATTTCACTCTACGTTCATCAAGGGCCAGGGCGTGACGAAAGTAACAGACGTGGGCCATGCCCTCAGTCGTATGAGGTAGTACCCGTTTCCCTCTCGCAATCCCAATTGAAGAAACTGTATCCCTAACTCCTACGATGAATCTGGATTCATTGACCATGATTCAGAAATGACATACCAAGCTCCGACAAAGTGAACTTTCACGCCCTCGTGCGAGAAGGCCTTCTTGAAACGCTCAGCCATCGATATCGGTTCCGGGTTAGATGTTGATCCAACCGGGGGGGCTACTTTTTCGTCGCTTGTTGGGTCCGCGTACAGCTCGTACGCGCTTGAAGGAATGAAATCAAAGGAAAAGGTAAGCGGCATTGCGATATGAAGGGCGGCAGTTTGGATGGACGTACAACGGAATCTGCATTTCATTTCCTTTATGGATGAGTCCAACCTAACAAGGGTCTCAGCAGTGAGTAGAGGAGACGACAGTCGTGCTGACCTTGTGAATCATCCCAGACAGGGTGCGGACTTGAAATGCACCACGAGAGAAGCCTATTTCCCGTTAGAGACAATCCGTCCATGGGATGCGAGAAGCTCACCGAATAAAAAGATACAATCGCCCTTCTGATAGTTATCCGACAGCCATCGATAGGCACCTAAGATAGTCTTGTCGAAATGCCTGCGATAAAAGAAGTAGAAAATTACGATCAGGAGATGCGCGAACTTGAGGGGTTATAAACCCTTACCACGCAATCGCCAAGTCGACCTTGTGGAAAAAAATCTGCTTCATGTATTTGGCTGATCTCCAATGGGGTCGAGCGTAGGTACCGATGCCGCTATTGTACCAAGTGAATTGATTATCCTCGAACTCTTTCATGACGAGATTATATATCTCAATGACGTTTGTGTTCTACTCGGAGGGACGAGGAAGCGATGTGTCAGGCGTTACTCATGCGGCTTTTTCATTCCATGCGTGCCTCGTACCTTCTCCCCGAACTGATTTGCAGTACCGTCGATGCATACGATGAGATTGCGGCCACCCATCGTGTGACCACAGGGCATCGTCTTCACCTCAGGCTTCGGCGATGGATGCTGGGGGCAATGACAGTAGCACGGTTTCGCATCGTTTTCTAGGACAAGAAGTCAATATAATCAGGACGACAATTGGACAATGGATATGACGTCGTACGCACCAAGAGGCTCCTTCAGCGGAGCACCACGGTGACGGTCATTGCTCCCTTTGGCACTATGATCTGGGGGCCAACACGTTAATATAGCTTCTTGACAGAGGCGGACGCTGAGGTGGTACTCACCAAGGAGCTCGCCAACGACAGACATCTTCCTTTTCTTCTCCATGGTTAAGGAGGTCGAGGCAGTGAAACGACACTTGAGGGGAAAGAACTGGTTGATGCAGAAGCGCCCAGTCTGCTCTCTATATAAAGCCCTGAGTATTTCCTTATCTCGCGAAATGGATGAAACTAATATAACCTCATTGCGATAACAGATGACAGATTCATGAAGGGGTGAACGAACGCCTTATCGATAGATACCTAAGTCAATGAGGCATCCTACCTCCTGGCAGGTTGTATCCATTTCCACAACGAAACTAACACATTCATGAATAATCGGTAAGATCATCAGAGTCCGGAAAACATACATAGGAAAGACGAGACCTACCTAAGAATGAATCCAGCTGAAGTACATCGAGTCATACTAGGAACAATGTCACCGGATCTGCTTCGTGTTTGATATGCAAGACGTGCCAAACATGGCTATATGGGCGGTCGATGAGAAGAATATTAGGCGCTTGTGCCCCTAGAAGGAAACATTTTCCATACCTTCGCTATCTTGCTTGGCGTGCAGAAAGACTCCAGCCAATCACAAACAACTATACCATTAATCTTATACTGATTAGTCCATAGTAGTCATTGTCAGTTGTCCGACGTATCGGCACCCAGAATGTGCTGGTCGATGAATGACAGCCCGCGCTCAGCGCGAGAGAAATACAACAATAAGGATAGAGCCTGGGTTGGTGCTATCTAATGGCGGGAATCATCCTAGCTCGTTTCGTTTTAACCTGTGCATCACCTGGCGGTTGTTCGTTCTTCAACGTCTCGACCAACGTCAAACGTTCCTTCACGAGACCCGATTCCCTATTCAAACTTCAACGCGAGAGTCGGGAGTGCGGACCGCGTATGAATGGAAAGGCTGGTAGGAAGTCGAATCACGCGCATAGCCATCGAGGGATCATCACAGTAGGCGCTCCTTGAGGTACGCTATGATCTCATGAGAAAGCGGTGTTTTATCACAACGAGGTTCCAGAACAAGTGTACACTAACTGCACTGGAGAACCGGTTGTGTGCCTGGGCGGATACGAAGCGAAAGGTATTGTCAAATCGAATCACAGACAGGAAAGATGAAGGCCAGAATCAAGCCGAGTCAGGATAGGGTGGTCGGTTCCAGTGAGCCTGGGGCATGGGGAGAGGAAAGAGACAGCTCTGAGGCACACTCGGTAGCATGAGATAACACCTGAACGTCGAAGTATAGTTTGTCCAGAAAAAGAAGGATACTTTTACTCACGGATCCACAGACGCTTCGAGCATTTTTGAGTCGACCCAGGTATGCATCAACAGGACGATTAGCGCTTGAGAGAACGAGAGGATCAACGAGTGAATGAGCAATATATACTGGTGTCAGCCTAGTTCTTTCGGGAGGCTCTAGATGGTTGAGAGATCGACGTCTGGGCTAGCTAGCGTGTTATGATTCCGATTTTCAACCTGAATCAATGAATGAGAGGGGGAAGAATGCGGAGGAACGACGCACGTAACACCCTCCTCTGTTCCACTGGCCTTTTAGGCACTTTGTACAATCTCCTGGTTCTCTTTCTCTTTTCTGATTTTGTCACTTCCATGGCATTAGTGCAGGTATGGGCTCTACAAAGCAGTCGGAGAGAGCGTGGGTGCGATCGCCGAGCTAGCGAACGTGTCGCGGCATCCTTTTCATCTTACAATACCTTTGGAGTAGGAGATGAACTGGGATGGACCATGGCGAGATATAGTCAGAGAACGTCGGCCATGGCATCGTCATTGGCCGTGGAGGGCTGATGATGGATTGATGGCATGAGATGATGGGGGTCTGTGCGTCACGCTCTTCCTGTCTTTCATCTCAACTCTCAGCGATCTCGAGTCCCAGTCCTGATGAATCTGCTACCAAAGGCAGACCTTTAAAAATTACGACTGTGTTGTTATCATCTCTGCTCTCCGTTCTGCCATTACCAAGGTTCGTCTCAATCGCGTCCCCTCGTGTCCGTATCTAACGCTCTCTCGCCGTACAGGGCAGGAAAGGTGGCTCAAAGCCGAGATAATCCTCTCCCACGTCCTCCGCGCTCCCTACGAGAAAGTCTCCCTCCACCCTAAACTCATTGACAGCATCGCTATCGGCAACGTCGTCCCTCCCAGCGGAGGAGATGCTACCCCTGCTTGTATCGGCTGCTCTGCATGCTGGAATTCCCGTCGGGACTGGCATCAACATTGTCAGTGGGTGGTCGTCGTCTGGGTTGACCGCCGTCACTCAAATTGCCAGGACTGGGCAGATCCAGATTGGTATTGGTGAGTTGCTGCCTCGACTTTCGTCATGAATCTCATAGCGTCGTTTTCCCATCCATCCCTTCACCCCTCAGTGACATGCTAACCCCTCTTCCTCGCTTCCAGGCGCCGGGGTCGAATCCATGACGAAAATCTCCGTCTTGGGACGAGGTCCTCACCAATCCCGACGCTGAAGATGGCTTGCTGCCTATGGGCATCACCTCCGAAAACGTTGCTGCGTCTTACAACATTACCCGTGCAACCCAAGACACCTTCGCTGCTCGCTCCTTCCAAAAGACCGCTGCAGCCCAGAAAGCCGGCAAATTGAAGGACGAGATCGTCCCAATCAAAGCAAAGTGGGTGGACCCCAAGAACGAGGAGGAGAAGGAGGTGTTTGTCGATTCAGATGATGGGATTAGGGACGATTGGGCAAGTTGAAGCCGGCTTTCAAGATGGATGGCAGTACGCATGCTGGTAAGTGTCTTTTGTCGTTTCCTTTCTCTCCTCCATAACTGACGTCTTCGTCTTCGTGAAGGCAACGCATTGCAAGTCTCCGACGGCGCGGCAGTCATCCTCCTCACCAAGCGATCCACCACGAAGGGCCTCGGCCTCCCTATCCTCGGCAAATTCGTCACTAGCGCCGTCAACGGTGTCCCTCCCAAGATCATGGGTGTCGAACCTGCGTACGCCATCCTAAAGCGCCTAGTTTGCTTGGGCTCAGCTCGGAGGATATCGATTTCTATGGGATTAATGCGGCGTTTGCAAATCAGGGTGCCGTGAGTGTGCATCGTTTGGGTATTGGGGAGGAGAAGGTTAGAGTCAGTCGCTTTTCCTAACGCCTTTCGTTTCTCCTTTCGGTTCCTCCTTCACTTCTTCCGCTTCTCGTCGATTTCTTTTTGACTACACGTCCTACTTCCATCTTTCTCAATCCCACTTCGTTTCGTCGTTCTTGGTCTATTATATAGCCTGGTTTCTTTGATGCCAGTGGGGAACTTCGTTGTTCCCCTGCTCTCTCCTCCCTCTCCTTCTTTTTCCCTCTCTTATATTCTCTCTCTCTCTGTCCATCACATCGCTTATACCAACCTCCCTTCTCGCAGGTCAACACCAACGGAGGCGCCATCGCCATCGGCCACCCCCTCGGTTGCACAGGTGTTCGTCAAGTCGCGACTGGGCTCTCGATCGCAAAGCAGACTGGTAGACGCGTTTTCGTTACAAGTATGTGTATTGGGAGTGGGATGAGTATGGCTGCCATGTTTGCTAGTGAGCATTGAGCGCTCCAAATTATTTGATAGAGGGAAGTTGTATTCTATACCGATTGAAAAATAGCGCTTTCTTCCTTCGTCAAATCAAGTTTGCGGTGTGATCGATAGGTGAGTCGGGCTATGTTCTCGTCGATGACTAAAGCGACGCAATGCTTGGTTTTCTTTCCTTCCCGAGTACGTACCGCCGTAGTCGTCAACGTTATTACTGTTCGCATTGTGTACGAGGATTGTCACTCAACCAGTTGAACTCATAATTCGCGATGGGAGAAAACACGAACCCCAAGCCACAGAGTCTTTCATCAATCATTTCCCCTTCTGCACTTCAGTGTTCTGACATTGACAGTACACCCTGTAAGTACATTTTCTTCTTCGTCGCGTAGATTCCACTGGTCCAATCGTTTGAACCCAAAATCGAGTCTGCGTCTGAAAGCTTCAGATCGAAAAAGGAGTCGAAGACGACGTTCACTTCAGACCCAGGAATTGGGTAAAACTATCACCAATACCCGTCACCGAATCAATTACCGGCCATACTTAAACCTGTAGTCCTGAGCTGCGACAGGAGAGCCGGCCTCCCAGGAAGTTTGTGGATGAAGTAAAGGTTATTCGTCTTCGCCTCCTTGACTTGAATTTGATGTGAGTCGAGTTGTTGGTGACCGTAACATTCAAAAATCACATTCACCGGAGTTGAACACAGGCACTTTCGGGGGTCCGACCGTCCAAGTCGACCCAGGTATACATCCGAAATAGGACGATTAGTGCTCGAGAAAACGAGCAGATCAACGAATGAATGTCCGATATATATTGATGTCGGGCTACTGCTCTTCTGGATGCGTTACAGGCTTGAGAGGTTGAGGCCCATGGTAGCCAGCTATGTGTATGAGTGACTGAATGAGAGGGAAAGGAACGCAGTGAAATGACGTACGTGCCATCCTGGTCCATTCCACCGACCTTCCTGCCACCTTGTACAATATCCTTGTTCTCCTTCTCGTGTCCTAATTCGCCACCTCCACCACTGCTCCGTCTCCTCCCTGCACGTTCCGTCATAGAGTCGCATGTACGGTCGAATCAGTTTCAAGACCAGATAGAGCAGTGCCGTACACGAGTAAATCAACAGCTCCGAACTTTTTCGGGGAGACGGTAAGACCAATATACGGTCGACCGGGGGCAAAGGTGCGCTAATCCAGGATCGTCGCAAAGGCGGGGGTGGATGGGTATACAGGGCATTTATCCGTACCGCGCTTTCCTCCAGAGTAAATTGAAAGAGCTTGATGCGTCATTGATGAGGGTAACGACTTTATACAGTGGTCGGATGATAATCAGGCAAGCGTTGGGAAGTGACCTGCAGCCGAAGGAACGAGTGGTTCATGGGGTGAGGCCGCACTGACTCGGAGGCGTGAGTTGGGAATGGTTAGATGCGAGTGCCGAGCCAGCAAATGCGTCCTCGTATCTTCTTCGATGGCGGCATATGGTCAGGGAGAACGGA
Organism: Candolleomyces aberdarensis; assembly: GCA_004126415.1. Taxonomy (NCBI): domain Eukaryota; kingdom Fungi; phylum Basidiomycota; class Agaricomycetes; order Agaricales; family Psathyrellaceae; genus Candolleomyces; species Candolleomyces aberdarensis. The sequence goes on along the minus strand of SDEE01000429.1, from coordinate 26,974 downwards.
GGCAGGCATCATCGCAACCTCGGAAGCTGATGGATTGATGGGGTCTCGATGACGCAATGTGTTCGACGCTCAGCCATCTCGAATCTCAATCCAGACACACTACCACGACTCCTCCTTCTCTCCTTCCCTCGTCCAAGCCGTCTACCATGTCAGTCCAAGCCTCCACCTCTGCCCTCGACCCAAGCTCATCGACGACATCGCGGTCGGCAACGTCCTCCCGCCCGGCGGAGGTGCTACCCCTGTCCGTATGGCCGCTCTCCATGCTGGAATCCCTGTCGAAACCAGCATCAACACCGTCAACAGGCAGTGCTCGTCTGGCCTGACCGCCATCACTCAAATTGCGAATGAGATCAAGGCCAGGCAGATCGAGATTGGCATTGGTGAGTCGCCGTCTCGTTACCATTTCCCATCCATCCCTTTGCCCCTCAGCGACATGCTAACACCTCTTCGCTTCTAGGCGCCGGCGTTGAATCCATGACCAACGGCTACGGCGCAGGTGCCATGGCCTCCATCTCCGACGAGGTCCTCTCCAACCCCGACGCCGAAGACTGCCTGTTGCCCATGGGCATCACCTCCGAAAACGTCGCTGCCTCGTACAACATCTCCCGTGCAACCCAAGACGCCTTCGCCGCCCGCTCCTTCCAAAAGGCCGCTGCAGCCCAGAAAGCCGGCAAATTCAAGGACGAGATCTTGCCCATCAAAGCCAAGTGGGTCGACCCCAAGACCGAGGAGGAGAAGGAGGTGTTGGTCGACTCAGATGATGGCATTAGGGCTGGTGTCACCCAGGAGAGTTTGAGCAAGTTGAAGCCGGCCTTTAAGAAGGATGGCAGTACCCATGCTGGTGAGTGTGCTCTCCCGTTTCCTCTCCTCGGTAACTGACGTCTCCTTCGTGCAGGCAATGCATCCCAAGTCTCTGACGGCGCCGCAGCCGTCCTCCTCACCAAACGATCCACCGCCAAACGCCTCGGCCTCCCTATCCGCGGCAAGTTCGTCACCAGTGCTGTCATTGGTGTCCCTCCCAAGATCATGGGTGTCGGACCTGCGTATGCCATCCCTAAAGCGCTTGGTTTGCTCGGTTTGAGCTTGGAGGATATCGATTTTTACGAGATCAATGAGGCGTTCGCAAGTCAGGCTGTCATGAGTGTGCAGCATTTGGGCATCGGGGAGGAGAAGGTCAGTTGCTTTCTTCCGACGTCTTTCAATTCACCTTTCGTTTCATTTTCACTTCTTCCGCTTTCCGTCCATTTCTTTTCGACGACACATACTCTTTCCATCTTTTTCATTTCCATTCCTTTCGTTGGTCTTGGGCTAGCCTCTGGTTTCTACGATCCCAGTGGGGACTCCGTCGGTTCCTCTGCTCCTTCGCCCCCTCCTTCCTCTCCTGCTTCTCTCCCTCTCTCTCCCTCTTTCTCATAGCATAGCTCATACCAACCTCCATTCTCGCAGGTCAACATCAACGGAGGCGCCATCGCCATCGGCCACCCTCTCGGTTGCACAGGTGCTCGTCAAGTCGCGACTGGCCTCTCCATCGCGAAGCAGACTGGTGGACGCGTCTTCGTTACGAGTATGTGCATTGGCAGTGGGATGGGTATGGCCGCTGTGTTCGTTAGCGAGCATTGAGCGTTCCAATATATTTAATCATAGAGGGAGGTTGTATTTTATGATACCGATTGGAAAAGTAACGCTTTCTTCGTTCTTCGCCCTTTTGGACTACATGGTACCTTGAGTCGGGTAAGCGGTGTGACCGAGAGGTGAGTCGGGTTGTGTTCTCTTCAGCGACCAAAGTGACGCAATGCTTGACTTTCTTTCCTCCCCGAGTGTACCGTAGTTGTCAACGTTATCAACGTTCGCGGTATGCACGAAGAGTGACACTCAACGACTTGAATTCATAATTCGCGATTGGAGCAAACACGAACGCCAAGCCACAGAGTCATACTTTATCATTCATTCCCACTTCTACGCTCTGGTGGCCTGACCTTGACAGTATGCATTGTACATGTTCTTCGTCGTGCAGATTCCACCGATCCAATTCTTCGAACCTGAAATCAAGTCTGCATCTGCAAGTCTCAGATGGAAATAGGAGTCGAAGACGACATGGACTTCAATCTCCCAGGAATTGGGTAAATCTATCGCTGATATTCATCTCTCAGTCAGTTACTGGTCACACCTCAAAACGTCGTCCAAGACTACGAGAGGAGAGCCGCCCTCCCAGGAAGCTTGTTGATGAAATCAAGGTTATTCATCTTCGACGTCTTGACTCGTCCTTGATGTGAGTCGACTTGTCAGTAACCATAATATCAAGAATCCCATTCATCGAGTCGAAGAACCTGTGGCCCGGACTTTCGATCCTTGGTCAACGAGTGGAGCGATTCATTATTTGCCAAAGCTAATCTCCGCCCATCGGCGGGGTACTCAGGGAGCAGAGCAATCATCGGCCCGTCGTGATCAAACCGTCCAAAGGTAAAGGATGATAGCTTTCTATGAGTTGTTCTGACAGAAAGGTCACGGAATCAAATAGCTTGTGTCCTTCAGAAGCTACGGAATCATACAGAGTATCTGGAGGCCAAAGCAATGACTGTAACTAACGAAAGCGAATGGAAAGAATATTCATGGAGGAAGAAACGAGGAAGGCGAATTAACATGTCCAAGAGGTTAAAGGGTAAAAGAAATGAGTATCGCAAAACATAATGAAAAGGCCGACATCGAACAGTGAATAGTATTGGAACCACTTCTCTTTCACACTAGTATCCCCTCTGCACTCCAGATCCGAATGATGCCTTCATCTGCCCCTGAGACGATCCGCTTGCCATCCGGCGAGATTGCGACAGAGTTCACCTCGCCTGTGTGCCCTCGGAGCGGCTCTCCCACCTGCGCCCCCGTCTCCAAATCCCAGATCCGAATCGTCCTGTCAAAAGAGCCAGAGACAATGTGCTTGCCGTCCGGGGAGATTGCGACAGAATACACCGGATCTGTGTGCCCTCGCAGCGGCTCTCCCACCTGTGCCCCCGGCTCCGCATCCCAGACCCGAATCGTCTTGTCGCCAGAGCCGGAGACAATGCGCTTGCCATCTGGCGAGATTGCGACAGAAGCCACCGGTTTTGTGTGTCCTCGTAGCGGCTCTCCGACCTGTGCCCCCGTCTCCGCATTCCAGACCCGAATCGTACCGTCCGCAGAGCCAGAAACAATGTGCTTGCCGTCCGGCGAGATTGCGACAGAATACACCTCATCTGTGTGCCCTCGCAGTGGCTCTCCCACCTGCGCCCCCGTCTCCAAGTCCCAGATTCGAATGGTGTGGTCTTTTGAGCCAGAGACGATGCGTTTGCCGTCAGGCGAGATTGTTACAGACCACACGGTACCCTCGTGCCCTCGTAGCGGCTCTCCCACTTGCGCCCCCGTCGCCGCATCCCAGATCTGGATTGTTTTGTCTTGAGAGCAAGAGACGATGCGCTTGCCATCAGGAGAGATTGCGACAGCCTGCAGCCAATCTGTGTGCCCATTCAGCGGTCCTCCCACCTGTGCCCCTGTCTCCAAGTCCCAAATCCGAATCCCCTCTGATGATCCGCCATAGGAAGCAGAAACAATGTGCTTGCTGTCAGGCGAGATTGCGACATCGGTCACGTTCTGCGTGTGCCCCCGAAGTTCGAACAAGCAGTTGACATCTTCAATGAACATGGTCAGACCTTCCATTTGGTATGATTGTCTAATTCACTTACCAGTCGTGAACCGGTTCAGGAACTGTTTCGCAACATCCTGGTGGTCATTTGTACTCTTCGTGCTATCGGCTAAAGCATTCCAAATTTCACGCCACATTCGAAGCTTGAGGCTTTCCAAGTCTCCTTCCAAGACGACAATCGCAGTGAGAAGGACCCCATACTGAGCTCCCAGTTCGGGCGGGTTCTCCTTCCACAGTAGAATGGCTTTGACGGTCTCGTCGTACACGGCTTGTGCTCCGTCCCTTGAGGCTATACAGCATGAAGAGATTATGCGCGGAAGTTATGAATCAAGGCGGTCAGAACCTCATATTTCGGTGGAAAGTCCAGTTAACTTACTTGCGGTAATGCGGCGCAGAAACTGCTTTGCTGCTTGATGATGTGTGCCGCCAACGATTAATGGGTCCCGTTTGTCAAACTTGAGATTTTGCCAGTGACCCTCTAAGATTTCCATCGCGGTCAAATACAGTTGACACCTGACTTCTAAAGCGGTGAGGTCTCCGTGCTGATCTCCCAGTTTGGGCGGGCTTTCCTTCCAAAGTCGAATCGCTTCAATCATCCAATCGCACACGGCTTGTGCCCTGGCCTTTGAGTCTAAACAACGTGCAAGGGGTTACGGATGGAAGGTATGAATCAAGTCGGTCAGACTGGCATTTCGGTGGAAAGTCCAAGTCACTTACTTGCGATTATGAGGCGTAGAAACTGTTTCGATTCTTGACGCTGGGCATCTGAGCGACTCCTGAGGAGATCCACCATCGAGTCGCGAATTTCATGCCATTTATCAAACTTGAGATCTTGCCAGTGTCCTTCCAAGGTCGCCACTCCGGTGGAAAGCAATCGGCACTTGACTTCTAAGCTGGCTATAGGTCGGATGGCCTCCATCGTCTCATCGTATATGGTCTGTGCTGCGTGATCTGGACAATATTAGCCGCAGCACGATCGTGTCAAATGGAACTCACATTTTGAGACAAGTTCTGTTAGCGCGGCCTTTACCTCCGTTCCGTCCACGAGTCGTTTCAGAAGCAGTCTCGTGTGGTCCACTAGGTCCACCTCCAGCCATCCATTAGAGTTCGCAAGTTTATCCGCGCGAAGGTCTTCCCAAAACGCGACTCCAAGGTCAGGGCGTGGAGTCCCGGTTCGGCGCAGTCGAAGAAGCGATCGGAAAAGCCTGCTGCCATCTGCAGAGTTAACCCCTGCAGCTTTCTGGAGTGGAGGCCGTGCTTTAGGGATATAGGGCGCTGTCGACTCCGCTAGGATGAGCGAACTATGGATCTTTTGACCAGCGTGAATCTTTCTCGCTGACCAGAGGTGAGGCCTAAGAGGACAACGTTAGATTCAAAATTATACCACAAGGCTACAAGCGATGAAACTCACACAAAGGTATCGGGCTTCGCGCCCGTGCTTCGTGCAAAAGTAGGTCGTCGGAAAGGAAGAAGCTCGAATAGGTGCCAGAATCCCTTGAGCGACTCCTGAAACTCGATTTGTTCGCTCGCTGAGAGCTCCCGGTCAAACGGCTTCAATCGCAGACCAAGTTTCTCCGCCTCTGATGCCATCCACCTTGATGGCGGTCGGCTGCGGTCCATTCCAACGTTCTTTGCGTTTCCACCGCCTCTGTGAATTCGGTCAATATTCAGCCCGCAGTCACGTACCGGGCGCAAAGTGGCTTACATGTCGGAGTGTGTTCCCGCAAACCAGGCTTCCAATATGTGTGGGGGAAGCCTGTCACGTCCGTTCCGCCCCACCTCGGTGTTCGATTCTTCAACCACCGTGCCAGGGGGAGACAATTTTGTGCAAGGAGGCAATGTTGTGCCTCCCCACGCATATTCTGGCTGGAACTTTACTCTCCGCTCGTCGAGAGCCAGTGCGTGCCGGAAATAGCAGACGTGAGTCATGCCGTCGACGGTCCCCGGTAGCATTCGCTTGCCTCTCATAACGCCGATGGAGGAGACAGTGTCCCTGTGTGATCGCCATGAGCGTGAAGTCGTTTTCCAGACTAGAGTAAGTGACATACCACGCCCCAACGAAGTGAACTTTGACGTTGCGGCGTGAGAACGCTCGCTTGTCAATGAATCGTTCCGCCATCGATATCGCCTCCGGTTTCTGGGTCCCCGATTTGGCCTTCCCGCGACCTTCCTGTCGCAGCTGGCTCTCCTTTTTGGCTAGCCCAAGCGCTCGCATGAGACGTTCGACCATAGTCGATTCAGCTTGTCCATCTTCTGGAAGGTCGGTCTTGGGGGTCTGCGTAAAGTTCGTACGCACTATGACGCACGATTGTAAATTATGTCAGTAATGGTATATGATTGGCTGAACCGAGAGCACGAACAAAGGTATCTGCTTCTCGTTTCCCTTGTAAATGAGGCCAACCTGTGAACGTTGAGGAGGGCCGATTCAATCTGATCACAGAGATAACGAACCTTATGGATCATAGCTGATAACACGCGAACTTGGAATGCTCCTCGAGAAAATCCTAGAGAGTTACGACCGTTCTGAAATCATGAAGCCATGAATACAGGCAGCCCTTACCAAACAAAAATATACAGTCGCCATCTTGGTAGTTGTCGGCTAGCCACTCGTAGGCAGCCAGGATAGTCTTGTCGAAATTCCTAAACGGATCGAAAGGACGTCAGTCAAGGAATCCACAGCGTTGAGAGAGGTTCGGAGTCACGTACCAAGCAATCGTCAAATCTATCGTGTGGACAACAACCTGTTTGCGATACTTGAAAGATGCCCAATGTGGTCGGGCGTACGTTCCAATGCCGCTGTTATACCACGTGTGCTGGTTGTCGCCCGTGTCCTTCATGACGAGATTGTACAACTCAATGACGTTCGTATTCTACCGAAAGATCTGCGAGTCAGCAGAGCGCCTGGCCGCTGCATTCAAATATCTGTGTCGGTGCGTACTGACCTTTTTTCCAAATTGGTTTGCAGTACCGTCGATGCAAAGGACGAGGTTGCGACCGCCAATCCTATGGCCACAAGCCATCGTCTCTACTTTCGGCTCGGGAGTTGGGTGCTCCGGACAATGACAGTTGCACGTTTTGATATAGCGCTCTGGAGGAGGGCGTTCGTGAGCTAGCAATGGGTATGATATCAGGTAGTATTCACCCCAATCCTTTATCAAAAAAGGCGCGTCACCACGACGCTCTTCAGTGACGTGGTGATCCATGTCGTCCGAGAGGGTTAGAGAGTGAGCGCAATGAGGAGGATGAGGACGTATCGGAGTGGATTGGTACGCTTTATATCGATCCTTCACATTCAGACGCCGCGTTGAGGCTCCATGAATGAGGGCCAGGATTTTTTGCCTTTGAGAAGACAGCGAATAGCGGCCCCATGAGAAGTTTAATGAAATGCTGTCTCCCGAAATCTGAAACGAAATTCTCTGCCTCGAGGGTTTGCTGTAACCGCGCTGTCGAGAATGATTGTTATCAACCTCGGATATGAAAAAGGTGGGCTGAAACACCTTCCAACTCGTTGGTAGTTTCACATCTGAGGTTGGATATCGCCCAAACACTCAGCCTGCGCACGGCCGCACTGCGAGCAGACCGTCACTTGGACTCGATGAACGTTCGACACGAGGACAGGTGTCTCATGAGTCGCCATGCCGTTTCTGTGACGGAATCACTATTATGGGCCGATTTCTAGTTTCGAATTGCCGTTGAACTCTCCCTCTCTTATAGGGAATCCCGGGCGCTTCCAAGCCCTCAGTCTCAATCTCTGGGCCGTTCTCCCAGTACTCGAAGCCAGAGATATCGCGTGGTGACCGGAATCAGGGCACATTTCCAGCAGGTTCGTCTCTCTAACACGCGTAGACGACCGTCAATTCATATCAATCTAACATAGGCTCATTACCGTTACTTTCGACGTGCGTTTTGCTCTGGGAGCACGGTGGTGACGAAGCCTATCACATTAGAGAGGGATAAATGAGATTCTGCGATCGCGACATTAGTCCACAATCTGATAATGAGCTGGATTGAGGAGGAACACGACGAGGTCCAATGAAAAACGGGCACGATGATGATGAAGCCTACATTCGGTGGAGAGGGACAGACGAGATTCTGCGATCGTGACTTTAGTCCGATATTGAGCTGGATTGAGGCGAAACACGACGAGGTCCAATACCCGTGAGTCCAGCTTCCTTATGCTCCTTGACAAGACCCCTGCGTAGAATAAGCGTTTCATTCACGAATGCGCACGCAAACATGGTGGTCATCGAGAACCAGAGATCTGATGGGGATTGATGGGGCGTTTGCCAGACGCTTCGCCTCTTTTTCTCAACCATGATGCCCAACTCGAGGTGCATTGCTCGATCGTTCTGCGTATGTGCATGCCCGTATCACGACTCAGCCATGGCCGCATTCCGCGAACGACCGGCCACGTCACCTTTCGGCTGGTCCTCTCATGCCCGTATCCTCTCGTATGGCCATCTCACCCCCTCCCTTGGCGTCCAGGGCAGGAAAGTACACTTTGAAGGCACCAAGTCAGGGCTCACCTTCTCTCGCTCCCTGCACCTCCGGCGAAAACTCCCTCGACCCTCAACTCATCGACCATACTGCCGTGGCCAACGCCCTCCCTGTGGAATCGCCACCACCCATGACTCTCCATAGGGGAGTCTCCGTGAAGACCACCACCCATCCTCGATAGGCAGTGCCTACGCTGCTACGTCGTGGATGAAGGCGGAGCAGATTGAGGTGAGCCATGCCCTTCCTCCCTTCCCTCTGTCCTCCCTCTCCCTAGTAGCTCGTTCGTCGTGCTGAGACCTTTTCTCGCTCCATTATCCCACTCATCGATAACATATGCCCACCTCAACTACCAGCGACTGTACACTCTCTCTTCCTCCTGCGAGAGTCGTTGTCAATCCATGCTCATCAGGCTGAATCTGCTTCTTCGACCAGGTCCTCGCCAACCCCGCCGACAAAGACTGCTTATTGCGCATGCATCTCCGAGTCTGAAAGCATCATCTCACACCATCATCCGGGAGACCCAGGACGCCTTTGCCCCCCGATCCTTCCTAAAAGCTCAGAGAGCTGGCAAGTTCAGGGACGAGATCGTTCCTATCAAGGCGAAGTGATTGGATTTAGAAGACCAAGAAAGGACCTTTTTGGTGGACTCACACGATGGGACGAGGGAGGGTGTTACGCTTCAGAGCTTGGCCAAGTTGAAGCTCGCGTTCATGAAGGAAGGGGGTCCTACGCATGCTAGTGAGCGTCTCTACCTTCTCTCCCTTCTCACGCTCGCCCTCTCTCTCCTTCCTTCCCCGCTTCTCTCTTCCAAGCCCTCTCGACCGTGATTGGCTAACCAACCCCTCCTATCCTTGCCCTTCAGGTGATGCATCTCAAGTATCCGACGGTGCCGCAGCGGTCCTCACCAAACAGTTCACCGCAGTCGTCTCGAGCCTCCCTATCCTAGCAAAGTTCGTCACCTGCGGTCATCCGTGTCCCACCCAAGATTATGGGTGTCAAACCTACGTATACTCTCCCCTGGGTGTTGAAGCCTTTACGTTTGACGTTAGAGGGAGTCCATCTTCATGAGCTTAATAAGACCTTTGCCTGTCACTGGGTCGTCATAGGTACGCAGCATTTGGTCATTGGGAAGGTAAGTTGTTATGTTATTTCGAGTTTCGACGTTTTCAGTCTATCCCACTTTGCTCTTCGTTCTTGGTCTACGAGCTCTTTGCGTATTTGGAGTTTCGTCCTTTGTTGTTTCGCTCCTCTCCCATCTTTCCTTTATATCCCTTCAGACCTTTCTTCTCTTTTCCTTCGACTCTTCGTCGCGTCCCTTGGTGTTCCCCATCCGTTTGTGCATCCCTTTTACGACTGCCTCCTTATGTATCTCTCACCCCTTATCTCTTCTGAGTCTGCCATTGTCTCTCCCCCTTCCTCTTCGCCTCTCCTGTAGCTATATACCTCATAATCACCTCATACTAATACTGTCCTCGCAGGTTAACATCAACGGAGGCGCCATCGCCATCGGCCACCCCCTGGTTGCACAGGTGCTCGTCAGGTCGTGACTGGGCTCTCGATTGCGAAGTAGACTGGTGGACGCGTCTTCATTACGATCATGTGTATCGACAGCGGGACGGGTTTGACTGCTGTTTTTGTTGGTGAACATTGAGCGTTTCAAGTTGTCTGATGATAGAACGAGGGTGTGGTTTATAATAACGGTTGAAAAATAAAACATTCTTATTTCTTTGCCCTTTGGGACTGCATGGTACATCGAGTGAAGCTAGCGGTGACCGAGAGGTGAATCAGGTTGTGTCCTGGTCGACGACCAAAATGGAGAAATGCTTGTCTTTCTTTCCTTCCCGAGAATGTAGTACCGTAGTCGTCAACATTATCACCGTTTGTGGTATGCACGAAGATTGTCACTCAACTACTTGGACTCATAATTCGCGATTGGAGAAAACACGAACCCCAAGTGACAGAGTCTTACTTCCATTCATTTTCACTTTTGCACTTCAATGTCCGGACATTGACAGTATCCTCTGTTCAATTTCTTCTTCGCGCAGACTCTACCGGTCCAGTTGCTTGATCCCAAAATCAAGTCTGCATCTGAAAGCTTCAGATCAGAAAAGGTTGTTGAAGGCGATGTTCACTTCGAGCCCAGCAATGGGGAGAAATTATCGCATTTTCCCAATGCCATTAAAATAAGAAAAATCATGGCTCCGCAAGAAATGAAGGTGTGACTTAAATATGAGGATCCTAAGTTGAGCCTGGTCAACGAGCTCCTGGACGGAGAACACATCTGAGAGCATGACCAAGCAACATCATGAATTTGACAATGGCGATGGGAACCAATGTAAGACAAAGGCTCACGTCCTTTCTTTATTCAGGTCAAAACTTGGGGCTGTACAGCTACCGCAATCGACAGAATACCTGAAGGAGCCACGGGATATGTTTGGTTCAAATGCGAAGGCAAAGTGGGTGACTACATACTACATTCCCTTGGAATATTTCTTGACGGCGCTGGCGTAGCGTCCCCCCCAAGGCAGACCCTAAAGGAAGTCCCCAATACCAGTGTAAGCAGCGCGTTTCTTCGGATCGGTGGACCGAGCGTACTGTACGACATCTGCTCGGATTCTGCCAACATCGAGCGCGCTCTCAGCGGAGCGTACAAGTTGGAGTCAAATTCACGGGCTCATCAGAACCGTCACCAAGGCAAGCTAAGAGACCAAGTGCGTTGAGTTGGCACTGGCTAGCAAGCCGCTCCAAAGAAGCAAGGTGGCACAACACCGTCCCCTGGTGCCCTCGCTCTTCCAAACAAGGGGGAGCTCAAAACGGCGGAACCCAAAGAAAATGACCCAACAAAAAACAGCCGATGCTAACCCTGTGGGCACCTGCGAATCAAGGTGGACGGGTTCCAGCAGCGAAGCCCTCACTGGCGAAGCCAAAGCCTGCGAGAAAGAAATGTAGACTTGGAGTAGTGCATGTGCTTTCGTGTATGCGTACAGTCGTTGATTTGGCAAGACCATATTGGACCTGGCGTGAAGGCATTCACACCGTGATAAAAGAAGGATTGCTAAGCTGCTGAAAGGCTGCTGGGAGCCGTAGTGTGTTTCATCACACTCAACATGATCGCTTGAGATGGGTGAGAGAACTTCGGACAGGAAATGTCGCCGACCGAGGTGAGAACACCGAGTTTGGGAGGAAAATAACGAGAGAAGTCAATGTGTGAGATTTGTTAATCAGGTGAGGGACTAAAACTTCGATTCGTGCGTGCCACTTGTTATCGTGATTGCATTCATTAATATCGTCAGACATCGATAACGTCAATAGGAAGTCGCGACCAACCCGACAATCGATCCATCTAGAGTAAACTGCATCCTCCGTTGCAGTGAAGCTCCGGAAAATGAGTAACTGCGCTTGAGGTATTATGTGATGCACCTGCGAAAACGAAATGTGTCACGTCCAACGATGTGGGAGGCAGGACCAATGATAAAAATCAAGCACAAATCGTGAAGACGGACACGGGGTTCCTCGCCATCAGTCCACGGTAGACTGGGAACATCTAGCGTACCTGGCCGGCTAAACGAGGTAGAAGCCTAACGATATTAATTCGGCAGAGCGAGGGAGTCGTGAGGTTTGCAGAAGCAACACCGTTAATAAAGCAGAAAAAGGAAACACAAAGAGAAAACCATATGAGAGCTATGTCCTAGGTAAGTGTTGACGCTCACATGCCCACGTCGTCCCCCGAACTTCTCACCAGTCGGATCGAGGTATGGCCGGAGAACGCGCTGAAAAGGTGAAAAGCAGGTACAAGAAGTTGATCGAAAAATGAAATGTAAGCGATCAAAGGTGTCAGGGATGTGAATGACTCACGCCAATGACCGTATGTTTTACATGCCGTTGAGATAATCTCAGCAACTAATCTAGTACTCCAAGCACTCGAGTGAGGGAATAGAAGAGATAGGTCGCGCGGACACGCTGGAAAGTGCTGCACGGCATAGACCCCGGAGCGGGTACGAAGAGGGACACACGACTCGGCTCAGTTTCTCAGCCTCGTCAGACGACCTCTTGCACCGGGCTTCTGAGCTGAGTCACTTGGCAAAATTTACGACAAAAGTGTGCGTACAAAAGATTCGAGTTAGATTCAGTGTGGAGCGAGGATGTGAACCGAATATTAGATGGGTGGGAACAAGGGATAGGGAGGAAGGGAACAAGCACACCAGTTCTATCCACCGTCAGGTTGCGTCGAGATCGTGGCTTGGACTTTGGAGTATGTTCAGCGGTCAGCGGGGTCGACACAGAATGGTAAACACACGAGGCTGCAATCTCCAATGACCAAGTGATTAGGTTTGCAGCAAACGAGCGCAAATATTTCCGTCATTGCTGTTTTGCCTGTTTTACACGAATGGGAGATGGGGGGTACGTTTGGACGAGGGAAGAATGAGGGTTTGCAAGCGAGATATCAACAAGTCTATGACCGACGTCAGAATGTCAGAATATGTGAGGAAAGGATATAGCAAGGTCGCGTACCTGACAGTTCCGCGATGATCCAGTGCCCTCCCTGACGGCTCCCTCACTTGTGGAACGTCCTTTTCTTTTCTCCTGCCTTTTTTCCTGCCCAGAGGTGGAACGTAGAGCCCGGATGTACTATCCTGTAGAGGTTCTCAAACGAAACCTGGGGCCCAATTCAAGTGTCGGTAATAAGGACCAAGTAGACTTATGTTGCAGAATTGGAGCGCAAAAGTGGTGGAGGTGAAATGTAGCGACGGCTTCGCCTCACGACATCGAGAGTCAACGTTTTGGACCGCTTTGGNTTTTTTTTTTCGCCTTTGAGTACCTCAAGAAGCTTTTCATAATGTGTTGGAAGGAACGAGAGGACCAGCGCAATTGAGCAGAAGACGAGGCGCACGAGATGAATAGATGAGTGTCGATTGAAAGTGGCCGGTGCGTTCTAGCAAATGGTATCGGGTTTGAGTTGATATGCGTGTATTTCAATCTGACAGGTGGTCCTTCATTGTGGTTGTTCAAGCTCCTGCGGTGAACGAGCGCGGGTGGGGATGTTTTCGCATGTTTGGGTCCGAAGGTAACCTTAACCTCAGACCACCTCTTACGTCGAAACCGAAAGCGCCTTCTTCCGCAAGTCAAAGACTTGTTTGATGGGATACACCTAGGAAAAGGGCGTGCCTAGGAATCTAGTTGAAATAAAAGACGCTAAATAGATATACTTGACACTCTGGCTTAGGTGTTTATCAAGCCCATCTTTCGACATAGCATATCACATCATAGTCGCGACACAAGCTCCCAATAAGCAGCGGTCGAAAATATTCTCTCCCATCGTGCTGAGCGCTCTCCCAGTACACGATCGATAGCAGTTCCACACACACTGTCTATTGCCTCATTTGTTCTGAGCTTCGTTGACTCTCCATTAAAATCTCAGGAAGGCGACATCTAGGCCTTTTCGGGTTCGACGGGGAATCTTGGTTCAGAGATCGACTCTCACCAGCCCCACGTACATCTCTACTTACCTCAGGAACCAAGACCATCTGCTGAATTATCATTTCCAAACTTGGTTTTCTGGGCCCCGACTCCGAGTTCATCGTAAAACGTTCTGCGTCATCTTTGTACGTGGGTACAGATATGTCTGTCCTCGTGCTCCGTGTATACTGGCTTCGCTTCACATCTCATACCGAATATCCACCGTGTAGACACTGTGTGCGAACGAGGGAGCCCTTTCTGAATTGAAAGGTCCTAGTTCTTAATCACCGTCTTGCCCGCAAGCTTTCTCTTCGGTCGTTCTTCGAAGCTGAATTATGCCGCAGCCTCATGCGCTCTCTCGTGCTAACCCAAGCTCAAATTTTTGGAAATCGTATCGAATGGTTTTTTTCGCTGTTGTGGTTAGTCTTATTTCTTCTTAGCTAGCCTGGTATAAAGGTATAAATAGGCCTATGCATAGTGGAAGTCGTTTTCGATAGGATCGAATTTGACGCTTCCATCCTCTTCTATCCCATTTCACTCTTCAGCTCAGCTCCTTGCTCAATAATCTCTAAAAAGACACCATGATCCGACTCCTTCCTAGCCTCGTTGCTCTCACCGCCCTAGCACTGTCTCCCATCCTACAGGTAGCAGCGCACGGGTATGTGCAGGAGGTGACGGTTGGCTCCACCAAGTATACTGGGTACTTACCCGATGACGCGTACGTCCCAGCCCATTGTTCAAGCTTAGTGGTCCACGAATCTGACACTGTGGTATATCATCAGATACGAATGCCCTCAGCCTAAGCGCATTATGCGTAAGATCCCAGTAAACTGTGTGTGACGAACGATATTTGCTCCCGGGCCAGCCCCTAATTTCACGATGTTCATAGGGCTTGTCGAAGATCTTGCTTCCATCGAGTACGTCCTTCACTTCCCTCTCTCACACTTGCCTTTCTCCCTCCTCTTTCTTCCCTCCTCTACGTCTTCACCGAGAGTACCCTCACTGACTCCAGCTGTTTTCAGCATCCAATGCCACGGCCGCTCCGGTGGTGGCAGCGCCCCCGCCTCCCTCGTCGGAACCATCGCCTCAGGCGATACCGTCTCTTTCAATTGGACTCAATGGCCAAATGGGCATACGGGTCCGGTGCTGACATATATGGCCAGGGTACCCGATGAGGAGGATGTCAGGGACTGGGCGCCTGAAAAAGAGTAAGTACTATGTCCATCCCTCCTCCCAACCTCTATTGACTCATTCGTGAATGTAGAAAAGTGTGGTTTAAGATCGATCACGCAGGAAAGTACGAAGACGGGACGTGGGCTTCCGAAAGCCTTGGGTTGCCCAAGCTCAAACCGTGGACCGTGAGGATCCCGCCGAATTTGAAGGCGGGGCAATATTTGATTCGGCATGAGATGTATGTCGTCCTCCCTCTTTCTCTCGCTCTTCCTCCCATTATCTCTGCCTCTGTCTTCATTTCTCTTTCTATCGCATGCTCCTCCATTTGCGTCCTTTTTATTTATTTTTCCCTTCCCACCCCATCCCAAGTCCATTCAAAAGATGCCGAGTTCATTCCCCAACGTACTAGTCATTCATACTAATGATATCACAGACTGGCGTTACACGTCGCCACCAAATACCCAGGCGTCCAAGCCTACCCGAGCTGCATTCAAGTCAAAGTAACAGGCAACGGCACCGCCCTCCCCGAGGACAAGGACCTTGTTTCGTTCCCTGGAGCTTATACGGCCGAGACACCTGGTGCGTTCAAATCTGCCTACCATTCACCATTTGTCGCGAGTTAGTAACTGTTGCTACTCTGCCGTGCGTAGGCATTGTGTATAACTTGTATATTATTGGCGAGCTTCCTGTAAGTCCATCTGCTACTCTAAGGAGGATGAACTGACGTGGTTGTTGATGTAGCCGTACCCGATTCCTGGACCCGAAGTGTACGTCGCTTTCTTTCTCCCATTTCTCGGGCTCAATAGACAGCCCCGGACTCGGCCACCTTACTGACTCGTTTTCGTTTTTGGTATATGTAGCTGGACCGGTGGAAACTGAAAAAAGGCAGAATTTGGAGAAGTACGGATTGTCTCGTAGCATGGTAATTACAACGCTGGGAAGTTTTCAAACACATGTAAGATTTGTATGTAGAAATATGGATGGATGGATTTTGCTTTAATACCGCCGAATCATGCCTGCTACCGTCACGGCTGGTGATCTGCCTAGCCCATCAGATGGCGCTATCCCAATTTTTGTACCTCCGGCTCATGCTGGCCTCAGCGCAAGAAATAGTCAGAGGCCAACATTCATTGTCTCCATAATTCCTTGATCTTCAGACTGCATTTTCCTTAATAATTGGATGCGTAGTGCCTTTATTTGCTTGCTTCGTTTCTCATTCTGTTGACTGCCCTGCGCCGTAATACTTAAGTCTATACCCGCGTCACGCAGGTATAGTATGCGTTGCCTGGTGGTCTGAATGAAACTAGGGATTTACCGATAACAGGTGGTGCCGCCTGTCGGCCTTAGGTACTATTTTGTGACTTCTCACGTCGAATCGATATAGAACAGTGAATTGAGGTCTGCAAATAGGCTTGACACCCAGCCCGGATTGAGATACGGCTATCCAGTTGCCGCGTCTGTCGGGTTTTCAATCGGTCCGCAATTGGCACATGCCGATTGTATCTGCAGCAACAAATACTACGCAACCACTCTTGAGTACCCAGAAAAGAGTACAGAGCCCCTGGTCGAGATGAAGGTTGTAGAGGAATAGACCCACGTCACCAGTTACAATATTCGTAGTTGACAGGACGTGACGGCGGATTTCTGCGTGACAACGCTCAGCCACTTCCAAGTCAAACTTGGGCAACGAGTCATTTCGGGTTGGTTAGAATGAATCTATAGTTTCTTAGTAGGCATGAGGGCCGGTCTCCCGTAGCCAGACTGACGGTGTATGTCTTTGTTTGAGCTCATTCGTACCGTCCAACCTGAAGCTCCTGAGCATGACCCATGCGAGGCAATCTTGGCATCCTCCCTGCCGGGCGTGCCCCGAAGTTGAAAGCCCCCCATACAAATGGCAATACCACCACTTCAATTGTGCGTTTGAAAATGGACATTGGGGGGAATGACCAACCTTTTACAGTGACCAGCTTGATGTCAATACAACATCGACGCAGACGATCGTAACTTGCCCCCTGAACGAGTTCTAGATATAGACGCTTCGTACATCTTGAGATCGTAGTACGACTTTGCTAGGATGATCAGGAGATTGACATCGCATCACATCTCATATATCTATCTACAGCGGAGATCATCGAGGAGCTCGAGGTTGTTACCTTTCTTGGAACTTCTCCTAATTTTTAGGAGTTGTCCGTGCGCCAGAGGCTCTACATATTCTAGAAGGGACGGCACTGATTCTCGAAGCACCCGCGGGATAAGCTTGGGCAGAGATTTATGCAGTCGACGGGGTGCATATCTTCGTCATGCTACGTAAAGTCCGCGCCCAATTGTTACCTATTAAGTAGACGTGCCTCACAGCCCACAGTGATCGGCGTTAACCCCCTGATTGATCGCTGCGATCCAGGGGATCAGGTGGGCAACGCTCAGAGTCAAAGGAATGAGCATGATCATTGATATGTAATCAACTTGGACGAGTCTCCGTCACAACGTGATACGCCCAGTAGCAACGTAGTGTTGAAACGATGGTAGGCAATGAAGGTGGTTCTATTGCACTTGCGAGAACGTACTCGGAGTCATTATTTCATGTCAATCAATCACGGAGATCAGGAGGCCTAATCATCCTACCTAGAGGTCAGAAATGCTTACCCTTGGTCAGGCGGTCGCTAGACAGTCCGGGCTTGTACCTTTGCCTTCTGCCTTCCTCACCTTGGAATGCCTAGAGCTCATAGGACCGATCGATTGATAACGGACAATCGATAGGCGCTCAGGCTCGTCCGTCCATCAGGGGAAGCATTGGATCGAGCGACGATCAAACACACAAACTCGAACTTTGTTTGATGAGGTGTTCAAGTGCGAAATGCCGATCACCTCATTATCACCAAAGCGGTATTGTTTCAACTGTTTTCTGTTTCAAAAGCCTCTTTCCGTTGACTTTTAAAAGTGTTCATATAAGACTTGAAAACCTCCCAGCGCTAGCCCGAGAAAGCTCATCCTGCATACTGATTCATCTCGTCTACTGGGGGTGCACAAAATCACTTCACATTCTTGAAAGGTCACCTACCATCATGTCGGATTTTCAGCGTTGGTACAGATACCTTGTTGAAAAGCAGATTCTAGAGGTATGTCACCACACGCTTCAAGCTCAAACCTTTCGACGGCAGTATCCTGACTGACTCTATCAGAAAGTATCTTGTGCGTAACATTCTGCACAGAATTTGTTAGATGGAATGGCTCTCTGCTCACTCCAATAATTGAAACAGTGTCATTTGATACGGCCTATGTGAATTCATTTTGGGAACTCATCAGATCGAGCGAATGACTGTACTAACTGTGGCTTATCTCGGTATCCTGTTCAGGTGTACCACTACTCCACCACTCTCGACGACGAAGTCAACAGAATCTGGCCAGAGAAATGGGGAACCGGGAAGATCTTGTTTTTAGTAACGAGGTATGCGATGCTTGGCTCAGTAGTGTTTGATTTTTTGCGTAAGTGATCACGCTTTCTTCCAGCCTTGGACCCGTACTCACTGTGATACTCAGGTGACAGACCACTATATGCAACGCTCCCGTTGAAGGTAAGTTTATTTGTCCTCTATCATAGTCAGTGATTCTAGATCCTGATGACCGGACACAGATGTGCAAGGCCTCTCTACTCCTGATTAACCGTCCGTCCAAGGTCTGACTTTGCCCGTCGTATACTGACCAAACTCCAAGTGATGCCCTTCATATCCATCATGGCGGCCGAAGGTGAGCCATCTAGTCTCTTCAAATGCGGGTTTAGCCGACTCTGAAGGATACTGTTAAGCGTCTCTCTGGCTTTGCATGTATGCCCTTCTCGGCGCCAGAAGAAGATATCTCGCCATCCTCATGGCCATCTTTGTGGTAAGCTAAGTGATGGGTCAAAACAATAATCACTCACTCTCCGAAACCAGGCCTTCGCCATATCCTGTCTCGTGCTGATGCTGATCGAACTGACTTCGTGGAAAGGTGAGTAGTGGCCCCTGTAACTGGAGGTGAACCCGTCTTGAATATAGCCGTTCGACCCATCGATTTTATGCAGACTCTAGGGTACACCTGTGCTTATAGTGCCTCAGAAGTAAAGGCTCAGGCGGCTGTTGCCGTTGTATCCTATATTAAGCTCGCATGGGCGGCTTGTGAGTAGCGCGCGTACATTCAACGATGGTGACCAGTAACTAACTCAACCTACTCGTGCACTCAGTGAGCGCACTAATTGGCCTTACAACGCTGCTTGTACGGTATCGAAGGCAAAACAACAACTTGATCAACGTTATTCGGGAAGAAGGTGGGATATACTACTTGACGGTAATCGGTGTGTATCATTTTTATTCCAACCCTGAACTGTCTCCCAACTGCTCTACAACAATTAGCGATTCTTCTCGCCGAAGCAGTCACCAGAACTCCTGCGGAGCGGGTCAGGCAGACCTATGGGATCATGACTATGTACGTGGCATGACGAAGCTTCTTTCCATTCTTCTCTGATTTCATCGGCATACAGGTTGAACCGGCTCGTGACCCCCATTTTATCCAACAGACTGCTCCTGCAAATGAGAACCGTTGGCGATCATTCAGCGCAGACAGCAATCTCCGGTATCTTGTTCAATCCCCCGGTGGCGTCATTGGAGGAGACTGAATCTGAGAGGACGAGCGAAATTTGGACTGGAGATAGGGAGCCACCAGTGAGGCCCGATGATAAGGAAAAGCCGATTGTTTAGCCTTTCGACTGTTTCTTCTAGTATATCCTCAAAGAGAATATTTTACCGTCAGCCCGACGGGAGCGGTGAAGCAAATTTAAGATTGGGAGGATCGAATACGCTGAGGGGCACACGGAGGGTTGTTGCCAATTGGACTGAGAATAGGATTAGGCCTTGTGCCGTTTGTGGAAAATTTAAGCATCAATATTGAGATCGATATGCATCAGTCTCATGTCGAGGCAGGAAGTGAAAAAGACTTCTGGAGGACGCCGACCATTACACATGCGGTATATATCTAGACCAATCTACTGTCTGGTTAGCAGTCAAAGGGGGATCGTGAAGTCCCCAAAACGCGACAACTGCTAAGATAAAACGAGCAGGTACATACAGAAAGATAACAATCTTGTTGACCAAAGCCAGAGCCTTATACACATAAACATTGTCCTGGAATACTGAGAAACTGAGAACGGAAATGACCAGAATCAACCAGGGTGAAGCCGCGCAGTAGATGGAAGAGACTCTCCATAGATCACGCGCGACCGCCGTAGGGAACAATGTATGGCGCCGAACGCGGAAGCCTTGGGGCTTGTGATAGCAAACGATTTTAGCATACCCTCCAACGGTTGCTTGCCACCGATCGTCATGTCCCGTCCTTGAAAGGTGAAGTAGAGCGGGTTAACCTTTCTGACGTTGGAGCCAGGGACTTTGGATGTCGTTCTCGCGAAATAGCGCACAGTGGTCCGTGCCAGGGTCCACGGTAAGGACATCCCTAAGTATCTTGAAAGATACGCCGTCGATCAGTTTGTCTCTGTTTATACCTTGGGTACGGCTTGGCTCTCCCCTCTCCATATCTCTTTTCTTTTTCTATCCGTCCCCACCGTTCACCTGCGCCATTGCTCTTTTACTCACCTTGAACACACATCATCGAACTCGCTCTCTCTCTCCCCTCATCAATGCTCTCCTTGGTCGAGCCTCTGCCTTCTTCTTTTCCCTTTGTTACCGTTCACAATTTGCGCCATTTGAGGTGCGTAGCCGTCTCCTCCCCCGTTTTCTTCTTACGTCGTCCTTCTTTTTTGTCCAACTCGTCGTGTCTCACCCTTCCGACGCTATTTAGTTTCTTCATGCTTCGGATTCCTCTTTCCTTCCTTGATCCTAATGCCATGTCCCTTTCCTTCATCTTTGGTATCTTTGCGCTTACTGGTGGCCAGATCATTCGTGCACCCAGCAAGTCGACCCCTTCCAGATTCTACAGCTACATCATGTACGACACCACCGCTCAGTTCCTGAAGAGCCAAGTCATGCCTCATCACTAATGAAATTCAGGCAAATGATCCCTGCTCACGTGTGGTACCGTACATGCCGACAGACGACTCAACGCAAGATGTCCTGCCTGTCTGGGGTATCAACGGCAACAAATACGCTACACGTTCAAATATAGGGAGAAAGGTGAGCCTTGCCTTGACCCACGTCTATTCACCCTTAGTATTCGAGGATAGGCTAGAGACATCTTTCTGCGTGTTACACACCACTTGGGAAACTGGGGCCGTAGCGAAGCAAGGCGAATCTTGTGATGTCTATAATGGTTTGGGCTATAGGCCATCCGACGTGAGTGACAATTCTCGATTAAAAACAAATATTAAACGCCTCACCTCGCTCTCCCTCCGCTCCCTCCTCCGATACCCGTACTCTTGAGACCTGGTTAAACAGGTCCTCATCTTTGATCTCAACCTCCATAGGCACCCTTACGTTCAATGGCTTGTTCCACCAAAAGAAGTACATTGACCCGTTCAAGGCCGCATATGCCAGGGTAATGACTTCCAGATTCGTAATCGGCAGCCTCTGGATAGCCCGTGCGCAGCAGCTGATGATAAACCAAGTCGTCTGTATGACAACAAGCCCTTTGCTCAGCTCGTCGCCTTTGCTGCGATCAAGGAGATCCGCCTCGCGAAGGGACGAACGGTCGATGACCTCGCCAAGCTTCTGCTCTTCCACCTTCGACAATTCGATGGCTCGCAACTGTCCTTTATGCTTGAGGACAACGCCACCCATTTGAACAAAATGACACTGAACGCGGCCCCGTCCTTCGCTTTCACAGAAATGAAGGTTAAATGAGATTAAGAAGCAAAACAGACCGCACCGTTTACGCACCGTGGAGCTTCCGAAGCAGTCGGACCCCCTCCCATTGACGATACGCAAACACGAGGACGAGCTCAGGTGCAAGAAGGGTCCACCCGAACAGAATGAACCTGTCGCGGAGGTTGTCCCACCTGCTTGGCCCTCGAGACACATTTGGGTGAACGGAGACCCAAGTGCACATCAAGGTGGTCGCCAAGCATGTCCAGATGATCTCTGGCGTGGACCGATAGTTGGTATCAACGCTAACTGTGGTGTCTGTGTCTCGAGGTCCGAGATGCAAGAACTGATACGACTCCAACGGAGCGCCGGAGGAGGCTTGACTCCAGAAGGACGAGTACAGAAGGAGGACGAGGAGCAGCATGGGAAATCATTTCACGCATTGTGTGGAGGTTAACGTTAAATGGTTGGTCCACAACGACCTGTTCATTTTAATCTCAAGATAGTTCAACTGGACTGTGGCTTGCCGCCATCGTGAACGGAAGACACTCGAGGACTCATACGGCCATGTCAGATGAGCGCCAACAAGGTGCGACGACATCAAAGAGGGCTCGGCTCAGGGCAGGCAGGCAGCTGCACCCAAGTTGTTCCATATTTGCCAGAGTGGCGGTGGGGATGGTTGTGGTGGCTGTAACCGTTGAATATCTTATCTTACCTTTACCCGGGCCCCGTGGCAAGACACTGACAGTTCGACGTCGATCTGACCTTTATTCGTTCAACGAAAATCGATCAAGCCTCCAGAAATGTCAACAGGGTGAGAAGCGGAATTCAAGAGTTAGGTAAGAGCTCCCAAAGAGTTACACATTATTGTAATTTGGGGAAAGTGAAGCGAAAGTGAAGAGTATGACCAAAGACTGTAATCAAACTTAACATCGTCTAGAGATCGAAAAGGTGATGGTGAACACCATTCCAAGGTTCTGTTCTTCCCAGTCGATTAAATTTCGACGCTGCTGAGGTGGATGGGCAAGTTCATTTCCACTGCGATCGCAGCATCGTGAACAAATTAATAAATACGAGTTAGCCAGGCGTAGGTGAACGGATCTCCCTTTACATGTGCACGAGAGCTTCTGGAGGTTCTACCCAATTACCCCACGAGTTCTCTACATTATCGATCTCAAGGGAGCAATCAGAACTCGTGATTACCCAAAAGTAGGATGTTGCCGACTGACCACCCGATCGAGCTCCTGGCTTTGTCCGGTGTTAAGTGAGATCCGACTTTGTGGACATACAAAGGGCCATCACAGGAATGGCCACTTCACGGTAGGCATGATATAATGTGTAACAGGAGGATGAATAGCTGCTAGATAAAACAGAAACATGATCAGAATCATTGAATTGACTCACCGATATCGCGGATGCAGATGCCTCGCGCCGAGCAGAGCCATCCCAATGAACCATGACTGCCTTCTATGTCATCCTCATGCCCATGCCCAATGCTCAGTCCATACGTTTGAGATGCTGACACCCAGAATATCGTGGAATATGAGCTACAAACCGTGCTGGATGGTCAGAAAGGCGGTGATACGTGCTCATCCCGGCCTGTCGTGCCATGGAACACGCCGTGTTCATCTCAAATTGACCTTCTAGGTAGGTCTGGCACAATTGATTGGGCTCCCGGACGGAGATTACCATGCGTGCTCATTACCCGCGTATGAGCTTAGAGGGAGCCGAACAACACAAGGCTCATAGTGTGATTCCAAGATTCGCCTGCTACTCGTCGGTAGGTACTCCTTGTATCCGGAAGAACATCTCCTAACGTCTGTCAAGCACGTTACTGAAGGCACACGAGAGTTTTACTCAATTTAGAACACCCCCATTTCGCGAAACGTCGGTCATCAAAGGTAGAAATATGATAAAGGCGTTTCAGGTCGGGAACAAGTGTGGTCAACAGAACTGGGATAATGAGTAAAACGTGGGTTGCCAGAGAGTCGGAAGGGTCGATGAATTATTACTGAACTCGAGGGACATCGAGCCGGGCATATCGACTCACGAATGCTAAATCTGGGATCACACTAGGGAACGAGTCTCTGCGTCGCCAACTTGCTCTGGGGAATGATGCTAGGCCGTAGTCACTGGGCGTGACCACGTACGGCAACGTTCCGCCATATTAATAGAGTTTACAGACTGGAATGAACGTTGAGCACAACAAAGTTGAGTGAAACTTACCTCAACCTTGCGGAACCATACAAGGCCTGACGATCGTGCGGCACACTGATAGACTCTAGTCGGCGAGTATGATCATACACGGGAACGTTCCACCAAACGTTAAGCACAGATTCAACCTAAACTCACCTTCACACCGAGGATTGGTATTCCAACCCAGGAGCCTTGGCCATGACGGTGAGAGGACTAAGAACATCGACAGGAAAGAGGACTCGACATACCTAGCGCAATGTCGTCGTTGTAAAGGCTCAAACACAACCATTTGATCGAGTTCCTCGTGAGCCGAAATGATTCAACTTTGCAAGGTCAGGAGAGATTGCCACGACATTCGATCAGGGCTGCGAACGCCATGGCAGCCCATCAGGCTGTCCAGCCGTTCGATCTGTACCTGTCCTCGGTTCCGATTTCCCCTATCTTTCCGTATGGCTATCTCAGTATATCTACCTGTCTCTCAATCTCTGTGTCCATGGTCGTGTCAAGTGGCAGGCACTTAAACAACGAAAAGGCATTCGTGCAAGGATTGAAGGAGAAATGGCAGAATCCATGAATTAGGCCACAGACGTGTTTAGTGAAACGCAGGAGCCACCCACGATAGACAGAACGGCTTGGTCGATCTCGATCGATGATTCTGGGTGGGTGGCTTCCTACACGTTCGCACACGAGAAGGGGAGAGAAGCGAGAGAAAAACGTGCTATGATTCCCCCTCGGGTGGCTATCGAATGCCAGAAAACCAACAGCGAGTTCGATAAGGGTATAAGGACGGAAAGGAACGCGTACGGATCAAGGCCTCAGGGCCAGTCACGATAACCAGCAGCGAGATCTGTCCAAATCTGTCCGTCCGTCGAGCTTGAAAGACTTCAACGTGAAATGCGACTGCACAAGTGTTCAAGTCTATCACATCAGAAAAGGAGAAAGAGAACCCAAAAGAGATGAACGAAACATGTAGTTACAGGCACCTTCTACGAATTCGCTAGCCGACGGGCTATGAAACGCAAAGACTCTCATAACAATCGTCGATAAGGCTCAAACGTGAAGTGTCTGCGAAGAGGAATCTATTCAGGGTGAGATCGTTCCACAGGAAGGACGAATTGCCGAATGACGCACGGATAAGGTTCGGTCCATCACTGGAGAGGAACAGCGAGAAAATGCCAAGTCTCTGCGAGTCGAAGGGAAAGAAACGGACTTGGGACATATCAAATGACCCGCGCTTCGTGGCTGAAGCACCCGTATCCGCAATCGTCAATGGTGCTCCTTGCTGGAAACGAACTTGAACGGAGAGGCGAACAAATTTCCGAGTTGTAAAAGGGATTAAGAATATGACATGAGTGAGTGGTCGTGGGATGAGGCCGTGATACCACAGCACACATATATAGCCATTACTTACCGAATCTCGTTGAACTCCAATGGTGCGTTGCCAACGTGACGTGGAAGGTAGATAGTCTGTTAATTCGAACGTAATCTCCAGAATGAGATTTGAATACCGCGTGCCAACCAAACTACCCAATTACCGTCAAGGGGCAATAGCAGTGGACGAGACTAGAATCCCGCTTAGAAAACCGAAACCGAGGGGAGGGCAAGGGTCAAAAATGGATTGATCAGTAGGCATCAGTATTCAAGCCATCCACCCGGGCAAATGAGCGATGAA
Source organism: Candolleomyces aberdarensis (assembly GCA_004126415.1). NCBI lineage: Eukaryota > Fungi > Basidiomycota > Agaricomycetes > Agaricales > Psathyrellaceae > Candolleomyces > Candolleomyces aberdarensis. The sequence continues at coordinate 1,524 of SDEE01000429.1, read as the reverse complement.
TCGCCTGAACACGGATACGTAGAGAAAGAAAAAGGGAATTCCAACTCGTGGATAGATGAGGACGTCGAGAGAGTTGAGTGGTTCAGAACACGGGTTTCGGAAACCAGAGCTTGACCAATGGTAGCGGACGATTCAATCAAGCAAATGAGATCGGACGAACGGAAGATCGGATTCAAGCCACCATATCTCTGGCGGATATGCATTCAGGTAAGTGAAGGGCGAGTGGGACTCTGTACATGTCGAATATTTGATATGGTTGGATAACCAAGAGGAAAGAATAAGAGCGAGAGCAATGCGAGTCTGAGAGATAGAACGGTGAGTTGAAATTGGTGTGCTAAGGAGCGATACCACGTACCACGCCTGCAGGCCTCACTGCCCTGCCATATGCTGCACCCTGTATGGTGTTCTTTCAGTCCTATCCCTCGGCCCCTCCCTCTTCCTTCTTGGAGGGACCAGCGCCCTTCTCATGAACCTCAGAAAGTCCACTTATACCCCGCACCAGGCTGCGCCAAACCCTCGACAGTCTCAACCTGTCATTGAGATACCAACACCGGGGTCGACAGTTGATGGCGGTATCCAAAAACCTCCATTTCCCAGGGCCGAGGAGTTGACGATCGAGAAGGGTCGAAGGGCCACCAACCCGCTTTCGCCCACAGCCATTGCCTCCACCCATTCAAAGCTTCTAATGCTCGACGCGTGGAGCTTCTTGAGGTGCTCGGCGACGGACTTGCTGAGCGGGAGAGGAAGGAGGAGGAAGAGCGAGGTACAAGGAAAAGAGGGTGGCTGCTTGAGGACAGGGATGATCGTTGAGAGACGGAGAGTAGTGGGTTGAGAGCGAGTGGATGACGGGCTGAGAGCGAGTGGACACCGATTGGGGAGTCATAGCAGTGTTTCATAGCCTTCTAGGATGAGTAAAGAGTACGAACTTCTTGGCCAATCTCTCTTAGGTCCTTGGTCGCATAGGATCCAACGGACGACTCTCCAGTGTCGTTGTTTAGATGTGCAGCGTTTTGGTCCATCCGTACCATTCATGCTCCGGTGTGCGTCGACAATACGTCGCTATTTCGGCCCCTGAGATCTGATCATCCTATTCGCCGGTGTCTTCCGAGGGCCTTTCGTGTATGCGGCGAGGTGAAGTTGGAGAGGAGTGGGTCTGAGGAACGAAAGCGTAGTCTTTGACTATCGCAGACAGTTCTACGTCTTGACCTCTCATCTTTTCCAGCATGTAATATAGCTTAAAATAAACGAGTATGGCGAGTTGGGTGATGGGCACGCATGTGCCCTCCCGACTTGGTCACATTCTTCCTCAGTGGGAGACCGAGCCTCACCGACTCCCAACCATTAGTCAAGGATTCTGGAGTCTTGACGCGGCGGGCTCGTCTCGGCTCCCACATTTTAGGAAAGACTGCTCCAACTTCCCACTCCTTGCCATCCTCAGACATTTGCATGAACCGCTTTGAGGCTCATGAAGCACCCTCTGAAATTGCATAAGGCCAATAAAGCACCTTCCGAAATCACATAAAC
>SDEE01000428.1:0-42159 GCA_004126415.1 Candolleomyces aberdarensis | reverse complement strand
GATGAAGAGATGAGAAGAGAAGGGGAATGGACGTGCCTCTGCCTGTGTTGGCTGACACTCTAAATTTAGCTGACTATATTTATAGCAGCGGTGACTTAACACGGTTGGGACAACATTTACTGAGGATGAGGGTGCCGATTAGCTTAGAGGATGTTGTACTATATATTTATATACATCTTTCCTTTTTTTTTGACAGTAAATAAGAAAGTCTGGTTTTACCAGAGCTTCTCCAGGATTTACACAGGTAAAATACCCGTCGCAGAAATGCGTGGTCAGTTTCCCTGGACGTGACCATGCTGACAAACCGGGCATTTTCAAAAACCCTGACACAGCCAGGTCTGGGACGGGTTTGTCCAGGGCAGACCAGGTAAATAACCTGGGAACTGGTTTCATAGTGCGTCTTGCCTTGTTCGAGACCTATCCAACAGATTGCGACCACCCTGCAAGCAAGGACCTCTCTCTACTCAGACCCAAACGTTGTGAAACGCTACTGGTCAGCGATATCGTAAAAGGTGGAGCGAGGCGTGCAAAGCGACGGTGCTAGGGAGCAGCAAGTTGACGTCGACGGGCCAGAGATTGTGAATGCCCCAGGCCGCGCTGCGAAGGCATGCCCATACCGAACATACACCCCATCTAGAGCCCCTATTGAGAGCCTCCCAATTCGACGTGGGTTTTGAGGACGATAATGAATACAATTCCGATTATGGCCCTGGTATCAATATCGAGCACAATGAGAGCAATTGCGATGTGCTTGAGATATTTGATTTATATATTATTTATACTTGTTTATTCTCGGTCCGGTTATGATGCGCATGATGCGCCTTACATCAGACAAAGTTTATAGTGGCTTGGTTTCCGCTACCTTGCACCGGTCACAGTGCCATATTATTCAACCTGACAAAACCAGGGCCAATTAAGCGGGCAGTTTAACTCTTACAAGAAAGGTTCCGGTCGGCTCCCTTGACGAGAAATACGACCGCCAGAGGTCGAAGGCATTCTGCTCAGTGCATCGGGGGCGGGTTGAATCGGACGCCGAGTTAGTCGACTCGGTACAAGGTTGGTTTCGCTGCCCACTCTTGTAAACTTCACCTCAACTCCCAAGTCTCGTCCCTTTCACTGCACCATACTCGTCGCTATCTGGGAGAACCGCGAGGATTTACTGATGGCCCTTACTTATCAATAGATTGACTATCATCTCTTGTCGTTAATCCGGCGATGGGGACCATTGAAACACCTTGATCGGTGGTTTAGTGCGGGTGCTCTATAGACCCAACCGAAGGTAGCGGTACTTCAATTTTATGACAACTACAATGTCCCCGATAAAACATTTATAGGAGGATGTTGGTTCAATTGGAACCGTTAACGAGCCAACAGTTCCCCCAACGCTGTTGCCTGCAACCGACCCCCATGCAGCCTACGAACCTCCTCGCAATTTTGGGCGCTCTCGCCGCCCTCGCTACCCAGGCGGGCGCAACGCCCACTAATCCTGTGTTTCCTCGTGCTTCTCCTCAACCATGCACGCAGAGGTACGTCTGCCCAGAGCCCAGGCCCTATCCAAACACGCCGGACACTGGCGACGACCCTGGCCCAACCCGTTTCAAGTGTCGTATCGGCCAGAGCGCGAGTGACCCAAATTTCGCTTTCTGCATTTACGAGAAGGTAGGTCACTCTTGTTTCTGGTCCCTCGTTTTTCAAGGCCATCTGTATCCGCGCTTGCTAACACGTACGGACGTAGGAGACGGGCGCTCTAGTTGGTTCCACCCCCAGCGGGATCCAATCCTTATGCTGGGAGAGTGGGCAGCCTAATCCTCAATGTTCCAATCCCTCTCGGCGTGCACTTCCAGTTCGTCGAAATGCGGAACCCCTGCAACCTGCGTCTCCTGTTTTGATGGAACGATTTGCAAAGGCCAAGAGGAAGTAAAGGCTCCAAACATCGCTCCCTTTACAAGGACTCGGAGGACTGTCGGTTCACGTTTGGACTATTCCATCTATGAACAACCCATCGAATTTCACAGGACATATCGTTCATTTATATCCTTGTACACGGACCTTGTTCCGCTAACTTTATTACCTGCCCAACCGCCCTTTGGACTTTGAGGCTTTTCTTCCGTGACGTTCGTTGCTATTCTTGATTTTCTTGCGGAGCTCTAGCTTGGACGTTTGTAACGGTCTCATACTTACTTGATGCTATTGACTTTAATGATTGCGAGTTAATACATTAGTACGTTGGTTTAACAAACCCTCGCACCTCTTTGCACCAACGCAACACCCCTTCCCGGAAAGGTACTCTTTGTCCCTACCTCGCTCGCGACTTAGAACGAATGGCTTGACCACTTCAATTCCAACTTGGTTTATTAGACGGTCTGATTAGCTAGCCCCATTGTATCTTTCCAACCGTTCGACAAACTCTACCTGAATTTTGAGAAGAGATGTTCGGATAAAAATTACGTGTTGCCACCGTCCTTGGGTCACAGGCTCGATCACTCAGGCTCGCAGAGGATTGGAAGCCCAACTGCGCCGAAATCCTCAAACAACTTCTAACAAGCATCGGTGTACCTCCCGACGCCGAGCTTGCACGGATCTGTCGGTTGCTCGGAAAGGATAAAATTCTTCTTGAGCTCGAGATGCTCTTCCATGAGGGAGTAGCTGCCGCAGTGCTGATGCTTCAGCCACTCTTGCATAAATCGACCAAAGGGTCTTTGCTTCTGAGAAGGACCGTCGTAGAAATACATGATCGAAGCGAGGACGTAGAAAAGGGACTGCAAGTCGTCGAGATAGTCGTGTGTGAGGAATTTGTCGCCGGTTTCTCCAGAAATTCCATTGATGAGGATCCCAATTGAGAAGAAGAGGCAATGACCCTGCTTCGAGACACAAACTGAGTTAGTAAGAGAGCTGGTTGGGATTAAGAGCTTCCGATGACAAACAGCACATACAATTACGTCTGCCTCAGGTTTAAACTCTGAAACTAGCTTTGCGATGTCGAGGTCGATGAGGATCCCTTCTTGTCCGGGGGGAGCGCGTGGATTCCCGAAAACGATGTTGGCCCACGCAATATCACGATGAAGTAGTCCAGCCTTCGAATAGAAATTCCTATGGCCTGGACATCGTAAGAACGCGGAAAAGCAGGGTCAGCGTTGAAGCAAAGCCGTGCCTAGCTCCTAAAGCATCACGGAGCGCACATAGGAGCTCTCTCTCCGATTCATAACGATGGATATCCTTGCCATATAGCTCGGTAACAATGCGGGAGCGGATTCGGTTCTCTCCCCAGCGCCGCGCATAGTAACTCTTACGATTCTCCTGCGGAACGTAGTCAACAGCCTCGAAGTTCTTCGTTTGCCAACCGACATGGTCAGCCTCATACTAAAGGAACTAGTCATATATATTAAGCTAGGACAAACAGAAAGATGTATATTTAGTGCGTGTCTGTAACTTTACGACGACGAGCTTCTTTCGTCCCATTGCTCCCATTTCCATCACTGGCCGGTTCAGGATCCACCATCTTTCGCTTTGCGGAGTGGGTAGGAGACGTAGACACTTCCGGCTTGTGAAGCTCCATATCCAGCTCGACGATAGCTATGTCGAAAAAATTAAGAACGCGGTCGTAATTCTGGCAAACTATGCCCTCATCCAAAAGTCCTTTGCGTCCCTCCTCCACATTTCTACTGACTCTGATCTTTTCCTTCTTGTTCCCCATCTCACAGCTGTACTCGTGGAATACTTTAAGAAGCTTGCGAGAGGCTTTGCTCCAGGATCGGCCCAGGTGCTTCAACGGATCGACTGGTATTTTCGCAAGCAGAAGCTGTTGCTTGAACACGCGATGCTTGCGCAAGCTGTAAAGGGAGGATTCCCATTCTTGCAAAAACCGTGGCATTGGGTCTTGCTCCTGCCCTGAACTATCGTATTGGTACATGATCGAGGCGATAGTGTAGAAGAAGGACTGCAAGTCATCGAGATAGTCGTGGGGGAGAACTGTTTCTGAACTTGAATGTTGGAGAGAATAGGCGTTGACAAGCAGGCCAACCGAGAGGAAGAAGGGATCACCCTGTTAAAAAATACAAATGCATTAGGAAGAGGGAAGATAAGCAGGTTGTATGTATGAAAAAGGCACTCACCAGGGCAACAGTGTCACCAGACAATGTTGAAATTGGCTTTGCCGGCACGAGGTTGACAAGGATCCCTCGCCTGCCTGGGGGAGCATCAGGCTTTCCGAAAGCAATATGCATCGACCCAACATCACAGTGGACAGATTGAGCCTTCAGATACAAATTTCTGTGTCCTAGGGGAGAAAGAACAGCTTTCTGTCAGCCTTCAACAAGGTATAGCATATGAGGGTGTACTTACCTTCAATAGCATCGCGAACTGCACATAATAGCTGCATCTCGGATTTGAAGTGAGAGATCACAGGACCATATGTCTCCATCACACTCCGAGAGCAGATCCAGTTACTAGGATATCGAGACCGATTGCAAGGCTGCCCGGGTGGCGCAGAGCAATTAACCCCCGAGTCCTTTGTCTGCCAACCACCTTGCATAGCTTCATACGAAAACATCTGGGAAACCCCATCCAAGTTTCGCATTTTCTTGAGGATCTCGTACTCCGAAGTTTGAGCAGCTACACCACCACCGGTATTGTCTTCAATTTCTCTCCAATCGTCTCTGACTACTAACCGTTCTTTCTTTTTGCCGTGGTCCCAAACGACCCAAGCTATCAATCGAGCGGCCATCTGAACATGCAACTGATGGGAAGGTCGAACGGAAGCCAATTTGTAAACCTGCGTGACTTTAGTGTCATCGTCTGTGATCTTCAAAGTCCCACTCTTCTTCCGACCCTGGGCGTCAACCTTCCACTGAACACTGGAATCGAGTCCGAGCGCCTCTTCGTTGAGCAAAGAGAGACCGATGATGAGGCGAACAAATGTCTTGACGCTGTCGCTGTGATACCCGCCAATGAATTTGGCATGTAGGCCGCTGCGGTCAAAATGGAAGAATAAGATTCCATCATTGCTGAGCACGAAAGTTCGAACGAATCGGCGATTGGGCTGTTGAATGAATATCTGTCTGCGAAAGGTTTATTCTTTGAGTCACTCAAGGCTGAACGTGAGAGACTAACCTAGCATATATCGCATGCCTCCCTAAAAGTTCTGCACTGACATTATCTCCATTTCCGCTAACCACATCGACACATGTGGTAACATTGGCGAATCCGATACCTCGGGGATCACCTTCAGGACGTTCAAAGGACGGTCCTTCAGCTACAATGACAAGGGACGGGGACGAGTAATCGCCTTCGACGCTATCCCTCTCGTGTTCCTCTTGTTCCCGATCTTGCTTGTTTTGGGCCCCCTCCTCATCCTCGTGGTAGAGCTTGACTCCATCTGTCTTCATCACATGTCTACGCCCACCGACACCTCCTAACTCCTCTATAACAGAGGAAATAATTGCAGCCACACTGTCGATCACCTCGGACCTAGACAGCTTCGGATTGCCTCGTTGCTTACGAAGTCCGACCCAGCACTTCTGTTGTTGGTCGTAGAGTGGAGAGCTCTTTAAGAAATCGTCAATGCGCTCGTCTTCCGCGACGTCCTTATACAACGTTTCCTTCGTGAATGGATAACAATAATAGGTCTTGAGGGAGGCTTTGATCCTCCTGTTCTGCCTCTTGAGCATAGATCGGAATTGAGGAGTGGCAGTAGGGGAGTCCTCGTCGCTAGTATACCAATCGTCGTCAGAAAGGTTCTCCACGCCATCCGCGTCTTCTTCGTCGCTGGAGTCGCTAAACTCGACTTGTTCCAAGTTGACACGATCAGGAGAAGGAGGGCTCTTCCTCGAAGTGTTGCCGTTGTTCTGGGTATTGCTGATGGCGCCAGTTTGCTCGCCAGCGATAGGAAGAACGGAGGCAGATTTATTGGAGGCGTTGTCGGTGGCATTGGACAGTCCGAATGTATGCCCAGCATCAGCACTAACAGGCTGCTGCGTCTCCTTGAGCGCTGGATCATTTGAATCAGGAGCGGGAGACTGTGAGGGAGTGGTCGTCGTTGTGGCGGGGTGACTCTGATTGACCTTCACTTGGAGGTCAGCGACGTCTCTGTCCCCAGTATTGCGGAGGGAGGCGGACGGCTTGTTGGGTTCTGGCACTCTGTTCTGATCACCGTCGTCGTCTAGGGTGGGAGCAAGAGACATAGCGGCGATGATGGAGAGGTGTGTCTGGTGAGAGGAAAGATGTTACGTGTGGTAAGCTGTGGTAAGCTGGGGGGGTTAGAGGACAAAAAGTTGAATAGCCTCCGACCTTTGAGATGCCGCTTTCAATACCATTTTTATAACACGTACTTCCTGTTTATGGATGACAATGACGGAGGTTTTAGCGGTGGGTGTACTAAATTAGGACTTGAATCGCCTCTGCATTGTTGGCGCGTCCGGTGGCTGATTTAGCAGTTCGTGGAGGAAGCAGTCAAGTCACTGAAGATTGATAAACCGAATCTCTTCATCATGAAAGAGAGGAGAAAGAGTGACGTTGCATCCACAACTTGGCGAATGATTCGGGAGCAATCAAATTGAGGTCTTTATTCGAGTTAGGAGCTGCGTTCTATTTTGAGAGAGTTCCAGTTTCCTGCGAGTATATCTGCAGCAAGAAGAGTTGAGACATCAGGCAATCTGCGATACGGGGAGATGAACAGAAAATCACGAACAACCGAGCCCCTCGTCAAAGAATGAGTACCAGCAGCCGACCCGACCCACAATCACCATGACTCCTCAGAGATTTACAATCGCCATTCAGCAACTTCTTCACGTTGTTCTCTGCATAATTGAAGAAAAGCTCAAGCTAACCATGGATGAAGTCAGTGAATTCAACAACATAATATACCGTGGACATAGGAAATTAATTTACATCGGGTCGAAATCCAACTGTGTATTCGTCGGAGAGCCGTATACTATGGACTCCGATCGATCCATCTTACCATAGCTGGAGGGAGGGCAGGATGGAGAGACGACTCACTTAAGAAGGCTCGGTAGTGCGGAATCGCCCAGAGCAGCGATTGGTCGATCATATGAAACCTGCACCTGTCCCTGTATAGTAGTAGCCGTACGCGTCTTATATTGGTTGTGGGATGATGGACACTTGATATGGCACTAAGATCTTCGAACTCTGTTCTGTAATTCGAATTACATTCACTAATGCTCCTTTTCCTTTCCGATTGTCATCCGGGCTCCTACACGAAGTATTCCTTTGAGACTACTTTCCTCCACAAGGTGCGAGTGCCCCTGAATCAGATTTCGGGTCTTCACCTGTCGAAAGGGGTCTGTAACAAAACGTTCGGATACGGGGAATCGAACCCCGAGCTGCCGCGTGAGAGGCGGCAATGTTAGCCGTTACACCATATCCGAGATAATTCATCTCGTTTGCTGGGACCGATTGTCCAAGGACGACAGCCCCCACAAACTCGCTATTTTCTGAACCTCTGCTCACGCGTTCAACTTCTTCGTACTTCCAATGCCGATTTACAACCCGAAGGGACTTCGAAGATCTGAATACTTGCAGTGACGAACACTAAACTACAAAAATGATCGGGTTGTGGACGGACATGGATTTCCTCTATCCATTATCACGACTCTTCCCGTTTCTGATAGGAAACTCTCGTGACTGTGGAGGAGGATCTCATTCCTCGCTGTCCTCTCCTCAAGAGAGTCTTCCCTCTTGGCGTCATCGAGACCAGCCGCTGTTCCATAACCCGAAGTCAAGGCCTGGCGCAATCGGGCACTGACAATTTGGGAACACTGCAAGTCCATGAGAAACACCCATGTCGAATTGTTATCGTCTTCAACGATACGTCAGATGCAAGCTGCCAAAGGGCTTCGGGGAGATAACACAGCCTTTTGTCCAACCTCTCGAGCGAACTGAACTCGGGCTTGAGTTTTAACCGATAAGGTTATAAGAGGCGTCGTAAGTGGCGTATCTCCATCTTTTGTAATCTGCCAGCAGATGATGTAAAAATTGGTGGGGCAGGTACATGGTCTAAATACGACCGACATATCCTACAGGACGTATACGTATAATGTATTGAGGTACGTACATCATGATGGGTTGTTCGATGAGAACACTTCAGGTCTCGCCTGAGTCGAGCGCAAACAGATCCAGAGCGGCAGAGCACCCGCGATGAAGCCGAGAACTTCACTGCTTTGAGCGCTCCGGACCTCTTCAGAATTATAGTGTTTGAGTTTGGTCTGCGGGGCACTGCCTCTGTTAATATCTTCGGAGGCTCCAAACACGAGGCTCACTTTCAATTTTCCATCAATCTGACAATCAGCTCCAGGACACCGTCCTCAGAGGCAGCGTCTCACTTGGCGGACGATAGGATAAGGGGTTTGGTAATTAGGTTCCCTGCAGGCGTTGAGTCTCCCGGGCGAAGCGGATACGAGGCTTAGATCAGCAATCCTGACAATGCGGAGTGGAATCTTAATTTGATCGACCTTCTATGTATAGTGGGTCTGATCCATCATCTGTTGCTCTATCATCAACTACACTGAAACATATAGTGTTTTCTCTACCTTCAGAAACTATTTCAAGAGAACGCTGGCATGACGTGTTTGCGCCCCGTCTCCTTCCTGTCCCTCAACCAGCCGCGGAAGTGTTGCAATGGCCAACGTCACTCAAGCCCATGATCAAATTATTCGGCCAGCAGTAAATTTGGGTCCTTACATTGGGGCGATATTGATAGGGTCGTTCGTTGCTCTCGCGCTGTGGGGTACGTTGCCCATCGAAGTCTTTTCATCTCACTGGTTTGAACTAATCTTTAATAGGCGTGGCTTGTGTGCAAACGTACGTTCTCACTCGAAAGGCTCTTACACTTGCTTAAGTGGGACCCTAGCCTTCAGTTCTTCCTTAGGTACGTACCATGATTGAACCGCTTTTGCATGACACTCCCATGTTTAACGGCTATGAAGCAAATATCCAGGAGACACTTGGCGCCTAAAGTCACTGGTACGCCAAAAGTCGTCGAAAGCATCGTCGTGTATGGTTTTCTGATATAACTTCCTGGCTTTCGCAGGTCATATGGGTGATGTGAGTTCAAAACGACTTTCGATCAACCACGGCAATGAACGAAGATTTTCCTGTCTATAGGGCATGCGACACCGTAACCAAGTGCCTCATAATAACTGGAGGTGCGTTCATATAGCTTGAATAAATACAAAGAGGACCAGCGTGCTGACTCCGTTTTCACTTCTCTAGCCTACAAAACCATCATAAGCGGTGAAGCCATGAATCCACTTCGCAGCCGTCCAAGACCGTGAGTTAACGGATTCAGCTAAAATGCTCTACTCTTGCTCATGTTGGCGTCGTCGTATCTCATGGATCGTAGAGAATATACGGTATGTTCATCTGCAATTTTTCCTTCAATACATCGTGTTGACGGCTTTGAACTAGCTGACTATTTTGATGACGGTACGTGAATGTAGGCTACTAAAGGCAGCTAAAGTATTCATTTTGCGATGGCGACAGGGATTGGTATCTGTTCCAGTACAGCTCTTTTTCACATGGAGAATATGGAGATGTGAGACTCGGTAGTCAAACTTCCTGTGTTCCATAAACTGACCTTCGTCCAGTTCGCACTGCGATCCGTTGGGTGTTTGTCAGCGTCTTGGTTTGTCCCCTCGTTTCTTGAACGGAAGACCGAGCTCTCACAATTTTTAACTCTCAAGATTCCAACGATCCTGTACCATCTTGGTAAGGCTTGTATCCCTGACTACGCTGATGAAACCTGCTGATGGAGACCCGCTGAGCCAGCGATGAGCTTCTATCTCACTATTGCGTATTTGAAGTACGTCTTTTAGCGCCCTTCAGGCGAAGAAAAATTTAACACTAGCCCATCGTTCGTTTAGCATGAAGATTCCGACTCAAGCCGAGAGAGAACGCATCGTTGTACGTGCATTGTTTTTTTTTNCATCACAGCTCCGAAGCATTTGATGTATACTATCGCTATAGGCTTTCGCTTCATCAAATCTATCAGTGGAGGGCTTAGCCAATCTTATCCTCTCTGCCGGTCTGTGCACGCTTTTATGGCAAACCTACCTCCAAGCGAGCAGCTCGGGGAGAAGGGTTGAATCGTACGCCGTCTTGTTCTATCTTGTGTGATTACTCACTCACTCCACGTCGCAGAACATTCTCAATGGTTCATCGTCTCATGCTGATAAGCATCAACACTGGACTTTGGACGGCCGCCTTTGGTATTTTAACGATGATTATGGTACGGATCGTCCCCCCTATCAATGGCGGAAGGCTTTGTTGTTGATCTTGATCTCTAGATTCTCAAATATCCCACCAAATACTACCACATTGGAGTATGCTTCGTGATCTCACCAATCTACTGTGTGATGCTCCTCACCAATCTCAACGCTCGGGCGTACATTCGAGATAACGTGAACGTCGTCTCGGAGTACAGCACTGTCGATGGTTCGTCTGGACTCGGCCTCAAGGATATGTCTCGAAGCCGTCGCACGGTACGCCTTTAGCGTTCAATAAGACTTGAATTGGACTCCTTACCTACCTATCAACTATGCACAGGGAGCCACAACGACGAACAATACGGACCGAACAATCGTGGGCACGGGGTTGTCAAGAGATTCAAAGCCCATTCATGTCACTATTGAAACGACTACTCATGCCAGCTACGATGACCGGAACATTAAGGACGTCCCTGTGTAGTATAAGTCCGGACCCTATCCTCGATTGCTGAACTCTGCCTGACTCGAACCCCTGGGCCTGCGGACTGAGCGCTTTTTCTTCAACTGCACCTTGTGTTCCCAACCACTACTTCCGATTCTCATCTTACCTTATTTCCTAGCTAATATCTCAAAATTCTCGATTCTCCCTTTGTATCGAAGCTGCGCCAAATATTCGGATTTCTCAGGTTCCAGAGATATTAGCGCCTCTGGCGCTTATCGACCAATGGCTTGCGGCAACGCCCGACCCGTCTACCTTCCTTTTTCGCCGACATTCCTATTGCTTAGAGAGGAAGCCGACCTCTCGGCACTTCTCCAAGTACCAGGTGACTTACCAATTGACATGCATTTACAAAATCAACGTCATGTCGCTTCAGCACCCAGCGCGATTGGGAGGGCAGATATCCCTCACTCCACAGCCACATCATATCTTATCTGAACCTGGGCCTTGATTGGGAGGGCACAAATCCCTCAGCCAAAATGCTGAACGTAAGCTGGCGGCGGTGCAAACACGAAACAAATAGTTGTCTGGGGGTATAAAGGTTGGTTTGGGTGGGTGGTGAGTCCTCAGAATTCGATTGACTTTCGAGCTCTTCCAACCAAGCCAATAACCTCTATAATCAGCTCTTTCCACCGCTATCTCTCACCATGGTGCGTGCCATTTTGGCTCAGTGGCTCCTCAGCTTGAATCTACTGACTGACTGTCTTCGGCTTCAGAGTTCTTTCGTCAATACTGAGCCTGTCAACTTCACCACGCCCCCGTGTGGGTGCGAGTGCTCTTGCGAAGTGTAAGTATGCTTCGATGGTCTCCTTGAAGTCGATTCACTGAGATATATCTTCTGCAGCTGCCCCTGCAAGCCTGGCGACTGCAAGTGCTAAACGCGCCCGTCGTATCATTGTACGAGCGGCGGTCTGAGTTCTCAAGATTTGACTCTCTGCTCCTTGTTACTCTTGCGTACCCCCCTGTATCATTCTTCCCTATGTGTACGAGTATTTTGTCCGGCTGGTGAATCGAGTGACGTTGCAATTGCGCTTAAGATTTAATCCGCTTCAGTAAATTGAGGCTTTGGCACATTCAAAGGTGGACAAATCTCTCTTCTTCAGCTCAACATCAATGGGCTGGCCGACTTCTGCGCCTGTACCCATCAAGCTCCCTTCAAGCTCCCATCAAGCGCCCGCCGCCCCGACAACGGGCCGCACATTGATCGGATGATCCTTCCCAACTTGAGCTCGTGTGAATGACATCCCTTTCTCAGCGACCACGCTCTCAGATCAGGTTTGCCAGTCCTCTCTTCGTCCCGGATTCTCATCCATCTCTCACACAAGCGAGTCTACTCTCAAAAATGAGCCTAAGCTCGTTCCTCCTCTCGAAAGCGACTGAAGCTGTGGATACGGAGCTGGATGATCTGTTCAAGGCTGCAGTATGTGTTTCCTAAAATTTCGTGCCCTGCGCTTTTTTGCGTTTGGGAGAGTTGGCTGAACGGTTTGCTTTGTTTGTTAGCCTAAACCTGCTGCTACAGCTACGACTAAAACTACGACACAAAATGTAAAGGGTACCTCCTCCACCAACGCGAACGCGAAGCAAAAGAAGTTGAAGAGAAAACCGGCGACTTCCGATTCCGATTCCGATTCTGAGGCGGGGCCGTCGACTGCGCCTGCCAAAAGGCAGAAATCAGACACCCAACCTACCCCCTCCAAGTCCACGTCTCGTGCTGCATCCAAGGCAGGGAAGGAAAAAGCGAAGGACTCGTCTTCGGCCTCGCAGAAGCAGTCGAAGACCAGCTCGAAGCAGAAGAAAAAAGCTCCGACACCTCCTTCTGGCAGCGACTCGGAGGAGGAGGAAGGCGATAACTCGGACATCGAGAATCGGTATTTGGCGCAGAGGGCAAAGAAGCAGCAGCAGCGGCAAGGGAAAGGGAAGGAGAGCGAGGACGAGGAAGATGTTGATGAGGAGGAGAAGGAGGAACGAGAGAGCGAGGATGTTGAGGTGGACGATGAAGATGAGGGAGCTGAATCCGCAGCCTCAGAATCCGAGTCCTCCAGCGATGAAGGCGAAGAAGACCCTCCCGTCCACGAAAGCCTGCTCAAAAACCAGCAAAACAAGAAGACAGGAAAGAACAGCAAGAGGAAGTATGTCCCGGAGGATGAGACGCCCGAGATGAGGGACCGGAGGACGATTTTTGTAGGGAATTTGCCCATGCTTTTAGCTCAGAAGCGGGTATGTCTATCGTCTCGTTTTGTTGATATATCATATCTGACACGCCTCTCTCTTTTCGTCGGGGATGCTCTCCAGCCACTACAAAAGCAACTCCAGCGACACATCCTCTCTTTCGTACCCTCGGCCAAAATCGAATCAATACGCTTCCGCTCGGTGCCCTTCCAAAATCCTACCTCCAAACTGCCAGGTTCGGACGACGAGGACTCCGCTCCTTCCAAAACCAAACGCCCTGCCTCCCAGCCCAGTGAAAAACCGACCAATCACTCGACGAATCGTGCTCAATCATGGCGCACCACTTCCAAAGACGACGACGAAGATGCCGTGAAGAAAGACGAAAAAAGCTACCTAACGCCTCACCAGAAGAAGAAAATCGCGTTTATAAACCAACAATTCCATTCGACGGCTGATACGGTGAACTGTTACATCGTCTTTGCACATTCCGTACCCACTCAACACCAGGGGAAGAACGTCCCCCCTCCGCCACCCGTGATGGATCCGTACGAGGCTGCACGGATAGCGGTGGAGAAAGGGAATAACACTGTGTTCATGGAGAGGGTTGTGAGAGTCGATCGGGTTGGGCTTACCTCGAAGAAGGCGTCGGGTGGTGTGGTTGCTGAAGGCGTGGATGGAGAAGTGGGCGCACAAGGAGACGCGGACCCCAAGTACACGATCTTTGTAGGGAATTTGGATTTTGCGAGTAAGGAGGAGGATGTGAGGGTTTTCTTTGAGGGGTTGGTTGTTAAGGAGAAGGGCGCCCCTCCTGTGGCGGAGGATGGGATGGATGTCGACGGGGAGTCCAAGAAGGCGAGCAGTTGGGTTGTGAGGGTGAGGATTGTTAGGGATAAAGAGACGCAGCTCGGGAAAGGGTTTGCGTATGTTCAGTTTTCGGTATGTCTTCTCCTCTCGCCTCACTTTGTTCTTTCGTCCCTTCTGACCATGGAATGAATTCATAGGACAAGGAATGCGTCGATGAGATCCTCGCACTCGAAGAATCCAAACTCAAATTCGCAAAACGCAAGTTGAGGGTACAGAGGTGTAAGACTATTCCTGGGACCTCCTTCAAAATCAAGTCTACCCCTGCCTCCTCGAAATCCTCCTCCTCCACCAAATCCCAACCTGGCGCACCCACATCTTCCACCAAGAAACCCTTCAAGAACGCGGCTCCCACCCCAATCATCGTGCCCAAGGGCGACCCAACCCTCGGCGACAGACTTGCTCACCTACCCAAAGCAGTGCGGAAAGACGTGAAGAGGAATGATGGAGATAGGGTTGCGAGAAGATTGGCCAAGAAGAAGGCGAGGATGGCGATGGGTCCGCCAAAGGCTGCCGGTACCGGAGGGTCGAACGAGGGGGTCAGGGATAGGAAGAGGACGGCAGGAGCGAAGGGAGAGAAGGGAGGGAATAGTGGCAAGAAGAGTGGGAATAAGAGGGTTAGGAGCGATAAGATGGCTGCGAAGAGAAATGGGAAGAAGTGAAGTGGTATTTTGATTGGGAAATGAGGAATGGGTAGATCGATGAGCGTATTCGCCTCCGCCGTTCCGGGAATGAGACTTAGTGCCGGCACTCTGCCTATTTCCCCTCCCCTTTTTCGTCTGCTTCGCTTTCACTTCAATACTGAAATAACGTTATCTGCCAACCGTGCTTCTATCTTGTGTTGGATGCATGTTCCGTTCAATCGACGCTATCTTGTAGCCGCAGCCGCGGCACCAGTCGCGAGAACGCTTTATATGATTGGTACAGGTTTCCAGCCAGCTACCTGTCCTTCAAAAGTACCACCACCATGATCTACTACCACTGCCATCCTCTAATAAATACGACAGGGGCCCAAATTTCAAAGGTTGACGGCCGCACCACCAATTATAGCAATTCACACGGTCATCATTAGGCAATGCAATGCTGCTTTCGCTCACGCCTACACTTTCGACAACGGCGATATTCTTACTCATCTCTTACCTTGATTGCGCCATTCATCCTTCGCTTGTGCTGAGCGCCGTCGTCACTGCCGAACCATTCGTATTAATACTGCAGTGCAGTGCCGGTGAATAATGGCTTCGCTGACTCCCCGTGTTTCCGGCTTCTGGGCGGACCAAGATCTAGACGACGAGGAGCTTCAAGACGACCGGCCTATGGGCTCTCTATCCAAGTACCGAAGACCCGAAGAGGATGATGAAGGATATTTTGCACGTGTAGATGAGGATTTGGAGCAACAGGAAGGGTTGCTTGACGAAGAGTCTGCGTATGACAGGAGGACGCCGGTGAGTACAATGTTTCTCTTGGAAAGGAGGAAACTTGGCGTCGAGTTCCTTTAGGTGTCATTAATTGACTACGACTCTATTGTAGCTGGACAGAACGATTGATAGAATTGGAATGGGGAGCTACCAGTGGACGTTGTTGTCGTTGTGTGGTCTCGGTGCGTTTCATCATCATCATCATCCTCACCCGATCATCCTATTCTATTTGAGAGACACACCTCTGATTATTTTTCATCGGATACTCTAGGGTGGATGGCGGATAACGTACGTCTACAGAATAAAGAGCATACCCTATAATGCAACAACTGTCTACTGTAGATGTGGATTCAAGCCATCGCCATCATCTTGCCGAGGGTCCAACAGCACTATTCCGGTTAGCGCCCATTCCACCTCACTCGTTTCTGGCTTCTCAATGAACCGTTTCTTTGCAGTACCTGATAGCTATATTGGCCTAGTCTCGTCGTCGATGTTTGGCGGGATGATGATCGGGGCCATAGGCTGGGGAACCTGTACGTCATCAATACCCTCTCTTCAGTCAGCATCGGACCTGCTGACTGGAACTTCGACAGGCTCGGACCTCATGGGTCGAATAACGGCCTTCAATGCCACCCTATGTCTCACAGCCGTCTTCGGCATCCTAGCATCCTTTGCCAACTCGTTCCCGTCTCTCTGCGTCATCCTGTTCCTGTTGGGAAGCTCTGT
Organism: Candolleomyces aberdarensis; assembly: GCA_004126415.1. Classification (NCBI taxonomy): domain Eukaryota; kingdom Fungi; phylum Basidiomycota; class Agaricomycetes; order Agaricales; family Psathyrellaceae; genus Candolleomyces; species Candolleomyces aberdarensis. The sequence goes on along the minus strand of SDEE01000428.1, from coordinate 26,272 downwards.
CGGGGTACGTTCATCTCCAGTCTGTCAATCCTTTTGTCTTCCATTACATGTACATCCCATCGTGTTGAATGAAAATTAATCCGCTTGTATAGGGCTCGATGCCGACCGATGGCACCCTCCTCCTCGAGCATATGCCCAAAAAGAAGCAATACCTTGTCACCGCCCTCTCTGTGTTCTTCTCGTTCGGCGCTGTCTTGTCAGCTGTCGTCGCACTCCTAGTGGTACCACAGCATTCGTGCCCCCCGAGGGGGTCGGATACCGTCGAATGCGATCCGGATACCCAGAATATAGGGTGGAAGTATTTGTTGACTGCATTAGGGCTTATTGTATGTTTTTCATTTCCCATCGAAACCCTCAACCCCTCCCTTCTCTACCGCCCACTTTCCTTTGACAACGGAGGAGTGAATTGTTGCTGATTCTTTCTTCTTCTTATCCGATCTACAGACCCTCTCAATGTTCATAGCGCGGATAGTCTTCTTCCGCCTTCACGAATCACCACGATACCTCGTTCACGCCGGGAGACCACATGACGCGATCAAATCTCTTCAACTCATTTCAAGGTTTAATGGATCGGATTTGGAGGTGGAGTTGGAAGATGTGAGGGATTATTATTTGCCTCATGAAGCAGCTCTACCTCCGCCAAGCTCGAATGCGCCAAATTCGATGCCGCGGTCGGGGTCGCCTACGGCTTTGGATGGAACAGCGACGACGACGACGGGAGAGCTTGGGGTGGGTGTAGTGGAGGGAAGACCGAGGGCGACTTCTCGGACTGTTTTGTTCGACGCCAATGGTTCGCCGCCGGGGAATGATCTAGGAGGAGCAGGGGGAGGTGTAGTTTCCACTGGGAGCTCGGATTCGGGGAGAGGGTACGCAGCGACGGGTGAGACGCCCGCTCTGGTGGATCCCCAAGCATCTGGTGCTGGCGAAGAGAAGGATCGCAGGGACGGAGAAGATGCAGTTCACGCCAGGTCTTCGTCGTACCCACCTCCTCCGACGCCTACTACACCCTCACGTCCTATTTCCGCGATTGCTTTCATGTCAGAATCGGAACCTCCAACCCATCCATCGCGCTCACCCTCTACCTCTCGACTTCTATCCCCAAATCCAAATCGCCGCCGGAAGAGACGATCCTCAACGCTTGCCTCGCAACGTCGGCTCTCGGCATCCGAATACGAGAAAAGACTCTGTTGGAGTTTACCAATGTGGCTGAGAAGGCCACTATGGGCGTGGTTGGATAGGGTGTATATGGTGTTGAGTCCGGAGTGGGCGAGAACGACGGTGTTGGTATGGCTTGCTTGGTGTCTGATGTCGCTAGGTGTGTATCTTTCGTTCCCCCTCTTTGTTCCTTCGCGTCGTTCTTCCCATTCCTCATTTTTCGCGTTCACCTTAAGATAGTTTTGGGTTCTGTCCGCGCATTCGGCTAATTGATTGACTGACTGACGATCACGCAGCCTATACGATGTTCAACGTTTTCCTACCTAAACTCCTCGAAACCGCAGCGGTAGATGCGACGGAGGTACCGACCACCTCAGGGAAGTCGCTCGAGGATAGTTTGTGGGATGTGGTGATTTTCACAGTTGGAGGGTGCCCTGGGGCTATCGTAAGTTTTTTTCCCCCTCTTCTGTCTTCCTCCCTCCCTCCGTTCGTCTATCTTTCCTCCTCCTGTAACCATCCACGTCCATCGCGTCCATTTATCTCTTTCCATCCCAACCGACCGATCCATGAATAATGCTAACGAAACGCGTTTCTATATAGCTCGGCGCGTGGTTAATTGAATCAAGCCTGGGCCGCCGGTGGTCCCTAGCAGGGAGCACCTTCCTTACAGCCTTCTTCTGTGTGGTGTTTGCGATGGTGAAGGCAGAATGGGCGGTTAGGGCTAGTACGGTTGGGATCAGTTTGAGTGCGACGGTGAGTACTTTCAGCTGCCTCCCCCTTGCTCCGACTGAAAAGCTATGATTTTCTTTCTATTAGGCGATGTGGGCCGTGTTGTATGGGTGGACACCTGAGATTTTTGGAACACAAGGTTCGCTTTGTTGCTTTACTATTCGTGTTTCACCTTTGCTAATGGTTTCTTTTTTGTGTTTAGTTCGGGGAACCGCGTGTGGAATTGCGTCTGCGCTTTCTAGGATGTACGTGCCCCTTATTGCCTTCTCTCCTGCTCAAAACTCACGTACTGGATCATTGACCCGACAGTGGAGGCATGATTGCCCCCATCCTAGGCGGCATGCTCTTAATGATGGACCGATCGGTCCCTGTATACTCCAGCGTCGTGATTTTTGCTTTCGCTGGTGTTTGTGTTTTGCTACTAAAAGAAGAGGATCGAGGTAATGCGGCGGGGAAGGAAAGGGCAATCGTGCATTAGACTGACGAGTCGCTGGCACGAGAGCGGAGTGGGGGGTCGATGATGTGGTCGGAGAGAATTTGTGTGGTTGTGTTCGCTTTGTTGCTTTGTAGATGATTAGGCTGATTGTTTTTGCTAAAGTAGATGCCAATCTCTGTTAAAAAAAGTGCATGTTATCTTGAACGCTGAACGTGTTAATTTAACTTGAATGCTTTCTTGTGCCACCGCTTCAGTATCAAACAGGACTGAAGGGCTCGTCACTGCCTTGACACCAACAGTTATTGTCGCTGGGCCGCCTCCTTTTCTCATATTTTTCACCACGAGTTGAGCAGGATTTAGGGCACTCTGACCGTCAGGCGGTCTGCGTGAGCGAGCTCACTGACGCGGTCACGGGACAAAGACGCGGTGGCAGGGCTTTTGTTCTCCAAATTGGGAGGGGCGAACTGCTAAAACCTCCGCTTTGTGGTCCATATACAGGAAATGTGGAAAGGTAGGAGCGGTATTTCAATTGTCCGGGTGCTCCCTGTTTCTTTACCACCACCAAGACCAGTCGCCACCCGCCACCTACCACAACGACAACGACTTTCCACACTCGCATTACTCCCTCGCGTTTTCTTTCTGTAATGCCTTCCTTTCGGGTACCCAAAGATGATGAGGAGGATCAAAGGCAACCCCCAGTCGTAGCCCCCATCGACAATAAACCCAACGAAGAGGCGGAAAAGGCTGCTGCAGCTTTCGCTTTCGCGGCGATGCTCGAGAAGCAGAAAGAGAGGGTTGCAGAACACCTCTCCTTGGTATACCAGTGCGACCCCTGGTTCGCTGAAGGTCTATATGAACGCATGGCGACGGACGAGCGCATTGAAGAGTTTTTGCGCGCGTGTCCGTTGTACGATTACACCCAGTACAATCGCGAATGGACTGGGATCAAGCCTCGTGGCCCTCATGGGTGGGATCCCAAGCCAGAGACGGTCGAGATGATGGCCACGATCATCGCTTGTGTTATGGAGGCGTTGGGGGACCATTGCGGGCGTCGGTATGTGATGAAGACGCAGGACGTGAAGCTCTTCCATGAGGAGAAGTACACTGCAGAAGTTAACTATTCGTCCCCATCCCTCGTTATTGTGGGTGAAGGCCCGTCCTTTGAGCGTCCGCAAGAAGGTTTTCGAGGAATTGGATTCTCCAATGTCACCACTTGCATTGACGTGATCACCAATCCTCGCCGACACTTCATCGAGGATAAGGAGTTTCTGGAGAGACATGCGATATACGCTAGGTATGTTACGTTTGCCTTTGTAGTGCCTAAGTTGCCCAAGCTAACCGAATAATTCATTTCGCAGGCAAATCTTCATTCAGCAACCTAACAGACGATTCGTCCGAACATTCGTGATTGGCAATTACTCGATCCAGTTCTTTCATTTCGACCGGAGCGGGATCCATCGTGGTCATATCGGCGACTTGCACAAGAACAATGTCAAAACATTCGTTCGCCTCATTCTCGGCCTCTCCTCTCTCGACGAAGAGGATCTTGGACTGGATTCCAGTATTCAATGGCAACTCAACGATGAAGATCGAAAGGTTCGCGGGATTCTGACAACCACGGACGACGAAACCAAGATCACCAAGACGTACCAATTAACGGACCTCAAACCTCTCTTCTATAGCAACTGTGGCTTCTCTACCCGGGGAACGACGTGCTGGGCCCTTTGGGACAACGAGCACGAGAGGCAACTTCTGGCCAAGGATTCTTGGAGAGAGGAGGGAACCAATATCCCTGAGTTCAAGAATCTCAAGAAAGCGCGGGGCCTCGAAGGTGTTGCGCAGATGATTTCATACGAGGCTAACCATGGTGAAACGAAAGACTCTGGAGTTACGGAGTATATTCCCCGGGAGGAGCGTCCCAACTACCCTTCGGACTGGTCCTGCCCTGTGAATCAGATTTGTTCCCGTATTGTGATGGAGCGATACGGCTGGGAGGTGGACCACTTTGAATCGGAGAAGCAGCTCTTATGTGCAGTCCGTGACGCTATTGCAGGTCAGTATTATCGCGGGCCTGTCTTGCTTTGATACTAACGTAGATTCATACATTCTAGGACATAGGAACTTGTATTTGAAGGCCAAGACTCTCCACAGAGATTTCGCGTACCAGAACATTGTTTTCGGGAAGCCTGGTGCTCCTCCCGGGCAACAAGGAATCCTCATCGACCTCGACCTCGCAAGGCCGATTTCCCACATCAAAGGCGTGGTTGACGCTGTTGTACGTGTCTCTATAGCACTCCTCGCCCTCCCCCTGCTAACCCTTCTCGTATCCATGACGCAGGGACATACCCTTTTCTACTCGATTGGCATTATCATCAATGCAACATCCAAACAAACTGGAGCCTCCCTTCTCCCTCATGACTATCTTGACGACTTGCAGTCCAGTTTCTACGTTCTTGCCCTGCTCATGTATCTCTGCGACGGCCCAGTGAGGTACCAAGAGCCCCGACCTCAGATTTTGCGAGATTGGTTTTCGGCGATGGAAGAGACCATCCCTGGTATGCTCAAGCACCTCGAGTTTAAGAAGGGCTTTATCCTTTCGGGGAAGCCGGTGGATCCGACGCAGGGCGTTGCACCGTACTGGAGCAAAGCTTCACGAAAGCTTCTTCGCGGATTCTATGCTTTCACTCGGGAGATGGCAAAGGCCAAGGAATTGATTAGGAGATGGCGCGATGATGGGCAATACGAGGAATTGTTGACTGAATCGACGGTTCGCAGGAACTACGACAGGGTCCTTCAGATGTTTGACGTCGCAATCGTCCAGTTGGACCAGGAGCGAAAGAAAGCAGCCGCGGTCGGTCCTTCAATTCAAGGAAGGAAGAGAAAGGTAGAAGATGACGATGACAGAGCGGAGAACAAAGAAGCTCTTGTGGCTGCTACTCGACCCCGCCCTAAATACTATTAGGAGATCTATACTGTTTCACGTTTGCATTGAATGTATATATGCTGCTAAGGTATTGGAGCCGACGGGATGCATTCCCCTAGTTAAACTCCCCGCTCCTCCGCTGAAGTTCACGATCGAGGAGCGCTCGAAACAGGTCTGCCTCGACATCGCAATGAACATGTCGAAAATATTGAGTAAAAGTTCTCACTCTCAAGAAAGACTGAAAAGACGTAAGGACCCGTACCGCCGTGCTGTGACAACGGTCCTCTCAACGAGTAATATAAACCACCTTGCTACCACCGACGGCCATCGGGCACCCGAGGGCCGGTGATCTCGGAGCTTGAATCTTGACAATCAATAATATCCGAGTCGTCTCGCAGCTTATCTCCTACGACGATGTACCCCCTATACCGCGTCGAAACGGAAGTTCTCATCTACATCTTTGAACTCGCTGTCCACACACCTTCCGCAATCGAAGCAGCCGAACATGTGATCAAACCTGGAATTGCATCCCACGTCTCTAGCCCCTTCACCCCGTTGACTCTCAGTCATGTATGCAAAGCATGGCGGAGTCTTTCCTTCTCTCTCCACGAGCTGTGGTCTACGATTTACGTGACCAATGGTGCCCACGGTCATATACCGCTCTTCCAGCTTTGGCTTCAGCATTCGGGAAATCATCCGCTAAAGTTAATTTTCAGAGGTACAGACGGGATCACCTCCGAAAATGGTCCTGCCATCCTCGAGATGGTGAAGATCTCAACATTTTTTAGCACAAGATGGAAAGCTTTCAAGATCAAAATAAGCCGAGGCACCTCCGGCACGCATCTAGATACCGTAGCAATGGCCCCGTTCTTTCAAGATCTCCCAACCCCCAAACTTGAGAGTCTGGCATTCAGCTTCTCATCGTCCAGCGACGACACATTCAGCAAAATCTGGAAGGGACTTGCTCAAAACTCCCCGGTACTGCGAGAAATGCAAGTGTGGGCCACCTGGGTTAGGGTGCGACCCGTCGTCTCCGTGTTTCCATTCCATCGCCTTACCACCCTCTCACTTTTTTGCATCATGGTAGACGAAGATGAGGTCCTTCTCCGTCTCGACCAATCCACGTCATTGGAAACTCTCTCGATCTCGTTCTTTTATATCACGATGGGGTTTCCTCAGTCGAAAATGGTCAACCTGCAACGGCTGGTCAAGCTCACGCTTGTTGGCTGTTCGCCAATGATTTATGCGATGGACAACCTCCAGCTCCCTTCCCTCTCCCATTTCTCCCTTTATATCGACACTCCAGACGAAGAATATCGAGAAGAAGCTCAGTCAATTAGAATTTCCGCTGAGAAGATGCTGACACGGTCGAACGCCAACCTCAAATCTTTCACGCTGATTGACGCCAACTCGCAATCAGAACTCATCTGGGTCTCCCTCCTCGCCCATAGGTCGCTCCAATCTGTTGAGGAACTAGGGTTTGTGGGTCAGGGGAACAACGCTTACCTGGACGCCTTGATTATCCCTCGGTCTGATGAGACTGTGTCTCGACCAGTCGGTGACAAAACAGCCAACGAACCTCAATATACCCTCCCACACCTTCGTCACATTCATCTCGTATCTTACGAGTTTACCGACAAACTGCACTTGCTATCGAAGACAGTCCTATCCAGGATGAACGCACTCCCTACAGTGGCCAGAATCAGTTCCGTTAGCGCCAACTTCTCAAAGATGGAGGAACTCCAGTCTGAGCGAGCGTTTTGGGATGCGGAGCCCGAGTTGGAGTTTGTGGACCGCAGGTTTCAACCACTTAGGGCAAGCCCGCTGCCTGAACCTGTGATCAACGATTTCTCAATGCTGGAAGATTGTAGATGAAGGTGAGCCTCACCACCTTTCCAATTTTTTTAGTATATATCTTAGACTACTGTCTTTTCGAAGGGATGGAATCAGGAGAGCGGAATTTCTGATTCATCGTTGTGGGTGTTCACGAATTCGGCATTTCAGCGGCCTAGCATACGGTGTATCTATACACTCTGCTATCAATACAATTTGGAACAAGCTGAATTCTGTAAGGACGATGTATGGTCGCATCTCGGAAAGGTGGCTGCCTGAGACTGGTCTAAGTGTGCAGAAGCTGCCACGGTGAATTATTACGATAAAGAGGAAATGCTCGCGCAGTTAGCGCTGAAGCAATGCGCTAACGGTCGTTCCCAACAGTCGGGAATAACGAAGGCTTGCGGAGAATTTGTCATGAGAAAATCCTAGAGAATCGATGCCAAACTGAACAAGGCTTCTGTAGTGAATTCGTCCTTACATCCTGGGCTCAGGTTGGCCAGGGATGGTATTCGGAGCTACGTCGGAAGGAAATGGACCGCCTCGATAGGTAATTAAAGCGGATCGCTTGGACACTGAGTCGGCGCAAACCTTTTTTTACCTTTACGAACTTCGTCAGCGAATTTAGGAGAGCTTTGAAAAATCTTAGCCCGCGCAGAATTTTGGCACTGTCGCAAACGTTTGCAGAATCCTGCACGATTTTTGTAGCAGCGCAAACTTTCCCGAGCACAAACCTTTCATACTAAAGGAACAGGTCAAGCTCTTTTGATATTTGTCAGTTTCGCGCAGCACATGGAGCATAGCTTTCAGTCTAGCACGGTCGAAAATACTGTCAGGTCTGTATTTATGGAAGGGAGCTGTCAGGCTAATGTAGTCAAAAATTCTGTCAGACGCGATATCCAAAGGAGAATACGAACATGTTGCAGGGGCCAAGGGCACCGCTGCTAATGGTAGGCATATGCTGCTGGGTATCTTTCTTTCCTTGAGCCCCTCCTTCGCCCCGATCATCCATCTGGACGCCCTGACACCAATTTCCGGTGTTCAGCAAGCATCTAGCAACACTACAAAGACTGGTGAAGACTCCGAGTCTAAGCAATACTTGCTACGGTGGCCTCACCTACTCCTGGCATTATATAACTGGAGCTCAACATAATCTCGGCCCCCCGAACCTGAAGACTGGCCAAGGCTAACAGAANCTTAGAATCGATGGATAAATCGGGAAGAGGGAATAGGTACAGTGTCTGGTGCCGTATTTTCTTTATAATCAGAGTTCAAAACGCCGGAAGGCGTTAATGTTATGCCACCAATCGGCTTTGGGACCCAAAGCCATGGTATCTTAACATGCTAAACATCTTGTAAACGATTATCAACCTCGTTTCACCCATATTTCTCGACCTTTGGATCCTTCTCCAGCCAGTTGTGCTGCGTTCATTTTGGTGTGGCCCAGACATTCTATCCAAGTTAATCCCAAGCTAAGCCGAGGACCGTGCTAAGTCAGCCCCAAGCCGTGTACGTTACAATGTGATAGGCCAGCACTCGATAGCTCACCAAATTGACCAGCTGAGATCTTCTAAAGCTATGTCGTTGAGATTCAGTCCTTGTGTAGTCGTTGTGTAGATCAAAGAGACTCGGTGCATGGCCAGTCTCGGAAATCTCTGTAGTTGCGAAGTATTGTGTAGTCTAGATGCTTTTGAGCAAGTTGTTGTTGAGTATTACTAGTTGTGTTTCATACTGGTCGATGCTCTCATCACTCCCTTATTTCATCATCTGTCTTATATTCACTCCTATCTACTCCACAGGACTTTTAGTATATGTAGTGTTCACTGTATTTACCTACACCAAGGCTACAGTCAATTATCAACCTTGTCTAGTCGTCCTCCATCGCTCTCGTCATCGCCGCCACACGCTCATCAGTCTGAGCTCTCCATTTTTGTCAGTTGTTGTACCTGGGGTTGAATGCTTGACATCGCTAATGAAGTGGCTGCGAGAAAATCTGAGAACACGCTGATCTGACAGACTAGACATAGATGTATCAGCATGAAAACTTCCTGTACAATCTCAGCCTGACGAACTCCGCGAGGTCTTGCCTGACAATCTGAGACACCTCACCCTGTCTACTCCTCTGCACGAAACTCGACCTGACAAAAGTCGGATTGCTGGACTGACATAGTATTTCTAAATTTCTTAATCGATGTGGCTTCTGTACACTTCCATGGCCGGAGGGAGCAACCTAACAGAAATCTTCGCAGGTTCGGCGTTAAATCCTGTCAGAAAACAGGTGAAAACGAAATAAGTGCTTATCTTTTACCCAGTATATATTTGCCATAAGAACAGGCTCGTGCGTTCAGAGCAACCTACGGACCCGACCAAGCGGGTCTCTTTTCCCGGCTCCATTTCTCCTCATATCGTACCAATTCAATCGCCCGACTGAATGAACACTTTCAATGTCCGCTGTGGAAATGTCTTCAGAAACGCCAAATGCCACGTCTGGTCGCCTGCCACTAAGCGCCCGTACCGCTTTGAGCCGCCTTATTTCTCGCTCGCGATATCCTCCCAGAGCAGAGACCTATCGTGTACGAAATTCTCCAGACAAGCAACATGACTGGCTTGTTTACTCGCTCTTGTGTCATGTCCTAAGGGAGCTTTTGCATAACATTCGTAGCAGAATTGAATGTCGTAAGTGTCAACAGTAAGGCTATATTTATATGCGCAGAGGCGCTCTAGCTCTACACCTTTCAGGGACGTGTCAGCCGCTCGTGAACGCATTAGGAAGACGTTTATTACGACGCTTGATATAAAGGGAAAGGCTTTTCATCTCTTCATGTCAATTACCTTCTCAACATGCAATCTCCGGTTGCACCACAGCCCAATCATGGGCTTGGAACGAAGTTGTAGGTCCTAAATTTCTCTCAATTCTCTCGAATTGTTCTCATTTTGATACAGCGCAATTTATGTCACAAGTCAGTAGCCCTCATTGAGAGCTATGGCTTCAACGTTCTCCTAACGTATTAATCTAGCTGCTACGATCAGATCTGAACTTTCTTCGAGCGAGAACCAGGACGGTTGGTCGAGACTACGGCTCCTCTTGGGAGAAAACGACGCTATCACTTTGGAGAAGGTCGGAGACGGGATATGGGAGGGGAAAGGAAACTCTGAGCTGTGAGTAGTATAATTGGGCTCCACTTCTCCCTCCCTGTTCATCAACCGATGCAGTACATCCGAGGACGGTTATCTTTTGCTTCTGGACATCAGTGACCCCAACAAACCTCCCGAGGAAGTTGCCTATGTTAACGCCGGGGCAGAGTTTGAAGCCCAATATGTCGGTCCTGAGAAGCACCAATATCGTCAGTGAACGCCGTGAATCTGCCTCGTGTCATCGTCACTAAAAGCACACCCTCATCTAGGTTTCGATTCCGAAGTCATCAAAACGAATCCTGGCTCAACGCTCGATATATCCTGTGCGGTCTCCGTAATGCTTCCGCGTGGAGCTCAATATCCCACTGAGGGACGCAGTCAAGCAGCAGCAATGGAGAACAACCCACTAGTTCACTCGCTGTACTCCATGATGGGCGATGAGGCAGCTGCCTGCTTCGAAGAAACTAGGAACATCACTGAGGCGGATACGGCGATATCTGCCTATACCGGGGCTCTGCAGTACACACCGGTAGATTATCCTGATATTCAATCACGCCATCGTAATTTGGGAATAGTTCTCCTCCGCCGTTTCGAGTGCGCAGGGAACTTCGACGACCTCAAGATGGCTCTTTCTGCATTCAGAGCAGCTACAGAAGTGACGCCCAATACTGGTAGTTCGCCCATTGGTCTCATAGACCTGATGAAAACCTACTATTATTTGGGCGGCGCCCTCAAGGCCCTGTGTCGTTACACAGGTACAGCTGAACCGGCCTTCGAAGCTGTTCAGGTTTTCAAGAAAGCGGTCGAGATCAGCGATGTCCTGTCACACCCGTCTTTACCACAGCAGTACGGGGGGTTGGGAGATGCTTGTTTCGTATGCTTCGAGCTCACGAGGAACGTTCAACACCTGGAACGGGCGGTCGAAGCATTAGAAAGTGGAATCAAGGTCACGGCACAGGATGACGAGGCAACCCTCGCAGCTCTGCACAACACCATTGGCAATCCTTACTCCATGCTTTTCCAGGAGACGGGAGATCTGACGTACCTCAACAAATCTATTGAAGCTTACAAGACATCCGTCGACTTGACACCTCCCTCGGACGCCTTCCTAGCGCCACGACGATACGGCAACCTCTGCCTTGGGCTGACCATTCGATATAAACGCACCGGTGAACGCCAGGATATCGAAGACGCCGTCTTGGCGGGGCGAAAAGCAGTGTACCTGACCCCAGTCGGTCATCCAGACCTTCCACAGTGGTTCAACCTTCTCGCTAGTGCGCTGAAGGATCGTCGCAAACACACTCAAGATATCAAAGACATCGACGAGGCTATTTCGTTGCACAGGAAAGCCGTTGAGCTGACGTCGTTGGACCATTCATACCATTCGTTCCGGAATCAGGACCTTGGAGTCAGTCTCCTCGCTCGATTCGACCGGACAGGCGATCTCAGGGACATCGAAGAAGCTATCGCCACATTACAAGCTGCTATTGACACTTGCCCATCTGGACACGTCTACCTCCCCAACATATATGATAACCTTGGAAGTGCGCTATCAACCCGGTTCAGGAGGACAGGCGAATTGCAGTTTGCCGATCGAGCCATTGCCGCACATCGGCAGTCTGTTATCCTTTCCTCTCCATCCAACTCTCGCCTCCCGTCTTTTTACAGTAATCTGGGAGCATCACTATGCATGCGATTTGGGAAGAAGAACCAGCGCGAAGATTTGGTCCAGGCCATTGTTGCGTTTCGAAAAGCTGTCGAGATATCTCCGGCTGACCACGATGGTCTCCCAATTTGGTATGGTAATTTGGCTGAGGCCCTCGCCAGCCAATCTCACAACGGAGGGGGACTTGAAGATATCGAAGAAGCTCTTATCGTTCATCAGAAAATCGTTGAAATCACTCGAACTGGAGGACGGAATTTGTATTCACAGCACTACAGTCACGGAATACTGTTGAAGGAACGGTTCCGACATACAAACGATGAAAGAGACCTCGAAGCGGCCTTGGAAGCTTATCAGCTTGCCCTCCACAACATCCCAGAAGGTCATTCCGAGTTCTCTGGACTCCATCTCAGCATCGCTTACGCCAAAATGGATCGCCATCAACTCACCAGAGGGCACGAACACCTGATGGACGCTGTGGCCCATTTCGAACTGGCAGCCAAATCACCTGTTGGCAATCCTCTGACACGTTTCGAAGCTGCACGCCGTTGGGCTGGTAGTCTCACCAATTTGGACGACTTATCAGCGGGCATGGCTGCGTTTCGAGTCTGCATTGAACTTCTGCCACTCGCAGCGGGACTAGACCAGACGGTGGAGCGTCGACATACCACGCCCGTGGATATATCCGACCTCTCCCGTGAAGCCGCGGCGTATGCCTTCCTTGCCGGTAATCCCAAGGCGGCGGTGGAGTGGCTCGAAGAGAGTCGTTGTCTCGTCTGGGGTCAACTCAACAACCTTCGTACATCCCTCGACGACCTACGTCAGCATGACCAGGTGCTTGCCGGGCGCTTCTCAACGGTTTCAGGCGCACTTGAAAAGGCTGGGACACGGAAAGGTCCCTACGATGTCCTGAATAATGACGGAAATATGAAAACAACGATTTCTCTTCAAAAGGAGGCAGTGGCGCACGTCGAGCTCGCCGCGGAGTACGAGACCCTTTTAAAGAGAATCCGCGCCGAACCCGGATTTCAGCGGTTCTTGAAGACTCCGTCCTTCGATGAGTTGATTGAGAACGTTCCCACTTCGGGTTATGTCGTCATCATGAACGTTGAAGGAAGTCGCTGTGACGCCGTCTGTCTGTCGAGAAGTAGGGAGCCGCTTCATGTGCCGCTTACCGGATTGTCGTATGACAAGGCATTGGAGCTCCGAAACCAGCTACGCGGAGCGGTCAACTCATGTGGTCTTCGTATGCGCGGGGCGAAAGTTGAAAAGCAAGAGGATGGAAGGGCATTAGCTCCGTTGGGGTCTAAGAAAGGTACCAAGTCTACCACCGGACGCCGGGGCGGGGTCATTCCGGGAATCCTCAATGATCTGTGGACTTTGGTGGCAAAACCAGTAGTGAATGCTCTGGATCTCGTGGTATGTCATCGGCGTTACGATTAAGTTGGGTTGGCGTATCTTAACCATTTGTTTTTAGCCTTCCAACTCGAACAGAAAACGTGTCTGGTGGTGCTTGACCGGTCCGCTTGCCTTCCTTCCAATCCATGCCGCTGCCGCTACTCCATCTACTCCCGAATTGAAAGAGAGTCTTTCCAACTTCGTCGTGTCATCATATATCCCCACAGTGGCATCCCTTTTCAACCGATCATCGGCGCTTACTTCATCGACTACCGGGACTCTGGACAACAGGTTCATGTTAGTCAGTCAACCGGAGGCACCAGGTCTCTGTGCTATCCCGGGCGTTGCAAGAGAGGTTGAGTCAGTCACAGGCACCCTCGACGATCGCTCAGTTCCGAGGGTAGTTCTCACACAAAAATCTGCCACCGTTCTTACAACTCTCAGCCAGATCAAGAGCCACAACTACCTTCATTTTGCTTGTCATGCCTACCAAGACTCAACCAACCCTCTCAACAGCGGATTCTTCCTCAACGACGGGAAATTGACTTTGTCAGACATCTTTAAGCTTGGTAAGACAGATGCTGAATTGGCCTACCTCTCCGCATGTCAGACAAGCGCGGGTGACGAGCGTCTCTCGGAGGAGGCGGTGCATCTCGCTGCTGGGATGCTTGCTGCAGGGTTCAGAGGTGTGGTAGGGACGATGTGGTCGATCCGTGACCAGGATGCCCCCGAGATGGCGAGGGATTTCTATGAGTACCTTCTCGAGCACTCCGCGAGTGGCATAGATACCTCACTTGCCGCTCATGCACTGGATCATGCCGCTCAACGCTTGAAGGAGAAGGTCGGAGAATCGGATTCTGATTTTCTTGCCTGGCTTCCGTATGTTCACTTTGGTGTTTGATTCTTCAACAGTTTCCCAAGTACTTGCTTGCCTAATCGAGTCCCTCTTTGTCTACGTGTAGTTCCGGGTGTGTTCTTAACCATTCATCTGTCTTGCGTCTACGTACCTGGGTTGAGATAGTGCAAACCATCTGCATCAAATGTGCTGCTCTTGTAATCCAAGCGGCTGATGCGAAAAATTGTTGAGTGCTCATAGCTCATTGCGTCTTACCGTTGAAGGGTGTGAAGAGATATGAGAGTTTCCTAGTGTTGAGTGGGGAGGTTTGGGAACCGTTGAGCTAGTATTTAAGCAATGCTGCATTGGGAGCCCTTCTTTGACATACAGTTTTAATTTTGTCTAAAGTCCCAAACGGTATGGGTATGGATCTCGAGCGCGTGTCATGATCTTCCGCAAACATTGTGGTGTAATCGTCATTGTGCAACACCTTCCGCTGGTCCGAAAAAATTCAAATTATGAGTGCAGGGTCCAATAGCATGCTAATAACGACGTGCCAAATTTTGTAGAATTTGGATATGATTTGACAGTGCAATGGCCAAGTGTCCCAAGGAGTGATGGAACACTGCACGCAGTCTATTTCGACTTGGTCTGCCGTGCGCGTCCTCTGTTTCGGGCCCCGTCCTGAGGTGGCATAGTTGTCGCCTGGGGGCAAAAAACGCTCAGCGAAGGCTCTCTCGGTGATACTTACTGATTCTGGGAGTGTTCCAAACGGAACCAGGGAGCAATACGCGTCCCACCTTGTCGGGTTCACGTCCATTCATCTCAGATCATTTTGAAAAGTGTTCGCAACGTCCCGGTCGCCCGACGCTTCATTAAATGCTGCAATGTGTCGGATATGTGTAACGGCTAACATTGCTACCTCTCACGCGGCAGTTCAAGTTTCGATTCCCCTTATCCAAAATTTTTGACTCTGTCGCTACGCCCGTGACTAGAAGGTCCGTTCATTTTTTGGTGCACAGGAATTCACCATACAAGATTGCATGGTTCCGATTACATTAATCGACCACTGTTCAAACATCTGTGTCCAATGGTGGGTGAAAATATATATCCGATCAACTACCCTTTGTAAATTCAAGTAAGCAAAAGGTCCTAGACACCAATGGCAATCGGGAAAGTGTTGACATCCAAATTTGGAGAAGCCGACTTGGTAAAGGTTCCGCGCCATTGTCCTCCAAAAACAGAATCGCCAAATCTGAAAGTTAAACCTCCGACAATTGTCTCCTCTTAACCACAGACAACCACAGACTACCACTTCGCCACACCCATTTTCTACTCTTCCTGCCGTATACCCATGCCTACTCGCCGCCCTGTCATCCCCGGTGACCAGAATCAACCCCTACTACAGTCCCCGGTAGTCTACAACGAGGGTCGTGACAAATGGGCTACAAAGGGGGACAGCCACTCCCCTACTTTTCGCTTCAATGCGCGCGCTGTGCTCAAGGACAAGCAGCAACCAGTCGAGCTGGACTCGGCACTCAAGCAAGGTCTCGTGGAGGCTCGGGCCAGTGTGCTCGAGTACCCCAACGATGGCGACAAGAAGGAGGCTGCTGCTGAGGCCATGCTCGAGCTACAGAGGGAGATGGTGGCCGACGAAGTCTCAAAAGTGTTCAATATCAAGCAGGGGTTCTACACCGGTCTATACCTTGACCTTGTGGAAGATGAGGAGATCGACGCATTTTTGCAAACGTCTCCGCTCTACAACTGGAAGGCGAAGCGCTGGACTGGTATCCTTCATCCACTATCGGATTCTCCTCCCTTCACAAAGTCGGAACTCACCGACAGGCTCTACACTATCATTTCGACCGTAATGGAGAAGTTCGGGAACTGCGGCACGAGCCGTCAGTTGAAGACGACTCATCACACGAAACTCTTCCATGAAATGGCCGATTCCGAATCGGCAGCTGAGTCGTCCAGCCATTATTCATCCCCATCCTTCGTTATCGTTGCTGAAGGCTCCTCGTTTGAGCTCCCACCTAAAAACCAGCCAGTCAACCCTCGTGATGGAGAATGCGAACCTCAACTCATCGGGTTTACGAACATCACGACATGCATCGACGTGACACGATACGCAGAGCTTAGCGATGACAACTCCTCAGAAGAGAACGAGATGCATGCAGTCTATGCTCAGTAAGATCTCTTTTTTCCATTCTCTTTCAGAGTGCCCGTGTACTAATTCTGAATTTTCTTCAGGCAAATATTTGTGCAACAACCTAACCGCCGATTTGTACGCACCATCTCCATTGACGAGATGGGAGTCGACTTCTTCCATATTGATCGAAGTGGCTTACATCGCGGGAGTATGAACAGTTACCACAGTCGCGGTGGTGCTCGCTCATTCATCCGAATGGTTATCGGTCTGAGCTCTCTCGACGAAGAGATTCTTGGCCTCGATACCAGCATTCGGTGGAAGGTTGACGCTGCGGGCAGAAAGACCCGAGGTACTTTGACTGTCAAGGACGATGAAACCAAGAAAACTACTCGGTACAATTTGACCTCCGTTCAGCCAGTGTTCAAGCAATACTGCATTGGAAACCGTGGTACTGTGTGCTGGTCCGTCCGAGACCGCACTAAGAAGCAGAATATGATCGTGAAGGATTCTTGGAGAACAAATGGTGCGACTCCCGAACATGAGAGTCTTAAGAAGGCAAGGGGTCTCGAAGGCGTTGCTCAGATAGTATCATATGAAGCAGATCAAGCTCAAACAAAGGATTTCGTCACTATGATGCATCTACCCGATGACCCAACGGGTGGCGCAGGCAATCTCATTCAGTCACGCGTAGTGATGGAGCAGTATGGGCGTCATCTTGGCTATTTCGAGTCGGAGAAGCAGCTTTTGTGTGCACTCCGTGATGCTATAGCGGGTATGTCTCCTCTTACCACCAGCCTCATCCTCAACGCTGACGCACTTGCTCCCTCTTTAGCTCACAGAGGCCTTTACACGAAAGGAGACACTCTCCACCGTGACATGGCAAGAAGCAATATTTTATTCGGAAAGCCTGGAGCTCTACCTGGAAATCAAGGTATACTAATCGATCTTGACTTGGCGGAGCGCATTTCAAAAGTCGCCGGCAAAGCTGCAGTCGTGGTATGTAACCCTCCACCTTTTCCAACGATAGGCATACTAATGTCTGTGTCTTAAACATAGGGCCACCTTCAGTACTTATCAATTTCAATGCTTCTGAATGTCGCTGCTTCGGGGGACGATGACACCTTGGCCCACGACTATCTCGACGACATGGAGTCAAGCTTCTATGTCACTGCCGCCCTGACGTACGAGTACAACGGGCCCAAAAAACTCCAAGATCCCTCTCCGGAGATTCTGAACAAGTGGCTGGAGTTCCAAGATGCCACGACTTGCCGGGAGAATCTCGAGTTCAAGAAGCGGCTCATGCTGTCAGAGCGACCCGCGGATCCGACACAGCACATGGCTCCATACTGGAGTGATGCCACTCGAGTTCTCCTTCAAAGGTTTTACAATTTCACTCGCGAGATGGCGCAGGAGAAGGTAGAGATCAGAGAGTGCCAGAACGATACATGGAGAGCGCGACTCGACAAGCTATATTCCAAATCCGACGTTTTCAGAAACTATGATACGGTCCTTGGGTTTTTCGACGAGGCTATTAGCAAGATTAGCAAGTCAGAGAACAAGAAAACGAGGGGGCCGACGGTTGGAAAGAAGAGAGTTGCGGAAGAGGACCCAGTAGAAGACTTGAATGAGGCTAAGGAGAAACCTCGTCAGCTTCGAACTCGACGTCAACGCACCTGACAGGATGTACAATTGGGTGGGGAAAAGAGCGAGCAGTCGAAGTTGCCATCGGCTAGCGTTTACAGATGAGAAACTATATCAGGCGCAAGTGCTTAAATGGTCCTAAGTCGAAGTAGTGAGGCTAGCAGTAGTAGCAATTATATACTCTACTATTATTGTCAAACATTCTGCACTGAAGGGCTGATAAACGAGCTTAAAGGCGGTAGCCCTAATGTCGAATTCTCTAAACCCAATGATCTGAAAGTTCGCTGTAATTGCGCCATCTGGTCCTGGTATATTTTATCTGCCTCAGCCACCGCTCGCTCCTCCTCGGACACGGTATCCGGGATCAAGCTTGCTTTAAGTCTAGTCCACGCTTGCCTGTCTTTCTCGGTCAATAGCGCGTCCGGCATTCCAACAATAGGAAGTAAAGTTTGGCTGTGAATGGCGCGGATGAGGGAGGCAAATGATTCTGTGTAGCCTGGATTCTCGAGCTTGAGGCTAAACTGGTCCCAAGGCATCGGTGAATTACGTCCGGATACGATGGTATTGAAAACACGGGCGGCGTAGGTGATTGCTTTCGCCAGCTTCTCGTGCAATGTGTCGACCTCGCTCGTAGTCAAGGTGGAAAAACCGGTGGAAATGAACTCTTCCAGGCGCTGGTTCAGAACCACCGCTCGCTCCAGTACCTCGGGCTCCATTTGCAGAGGTGAAGATAGTCCAGGTGGCCCGGGAACAACAAGATGCAAACACATCATGCCTTCCGCTAGAAGGTATCCAACGTGCTGAACGCGAACAGTGTTGATATACAGCCAGACCGTCTCGAAGTATTGAATTCTGCACTCTGAGCACACCGTCAATTACTTTTTCAAACCCTAAAAAGTGCGACTCACCGCGAGATAGCTCCGTCATAGTCGAGTCCTTCCCCTGTTCGTATGCAAAGTACATACTAGCTACCTGACCCTCGGGGATGCAGTATCTAGCCCCCATCGCAGGAGCTTCGTCATCTGGGAGATATTGCCCGGCTCCATTCAGGATCCTCATAAGCAGTTCGAACCGATACTTCAAAAATGGTTTGCGAAGTTGACCATTCCTCAACGCAAAGTAATCCAAGGCGTAGGCCATGAAAATATCCCTATGCATGGCGTCGCTCAGCAGAAGAGGCGATGTATCATGGTACGGGGTTACGAAGGCGAAAGCGTCCGGGCCCATCTCCTCGATAAACATGTGGTTCAGCATCCCTCTGCCATGATGAAACACCATATCCTGCGCGCAGTGGATGAACGCATAAATCGCTCTGATGTTTTGCGTAGACATATTAGCGATCCATGCAAGCCCTAACGCCGTTCCTCTAGCATCTGTTGCACCCTTCAAGTCCTGAAGGGGCATAAATTGATTGGTCGACGCCCAGACAGAGTGCTGGACAATCATGTCGTTATCTGACCAATCTCTGGCTCCGATAAGTTTGCGGAAATAATCGGCTCGACCGTTCCAGTACACCTCTTGCTCATAAGCGACCTTGAGACGCTTCCCGAGGGATAAGAATGCCTGTGAGATTCCGAAGGCGATCCAGACGACGATAGGGCGGAGTGCCCATGCTTGAGGGGATTTGTAGGGACACTGCGAATATTCCCGATCCATATCGCTCATCCACCCGGCTCTCGATATCAGAGCTTGAATGGGAGGAAGGATGGTGGTCAGGAGGAGGAAGAAAACGGTTGTGCTGGCGGCAATCGCGACCACGATTGCAACTGGTTTATTTGTGTTTCAAAGGAAAATAACCATCCCGGCGAAGAATAGTATGAGCGCTCCCTGAAGTAGCAGGGGAAGGCCCGCGATGATGCTGGGAACCTTCCACCTTTCGAGGCCGTTGAACCGGAGGTATCGGAGGGAAATGGCATCTTGGTGCGCCACATTTGCCTCACGCTGATATTCTCGCAGCCACTGTAGACATAAAATGCCTATCGAGACAGTTGAGAGGCTGAGCATGAGGCTGAGAAACCAGCAGACGTTGACATGGACTGCATAGGGCGGCGCTTTGAATGCGGCTTTGGGATTAGGGATTAGCGGAGGAGCGGAAGTGTCCTGGCGGACGAGGTTGTCGAGTTGTTGCTGGATACTGAAAAGAAGAACGGCTGCACTTTCTTCGTGATCCACTTCGAGTAGCTTGTACGACTCTACAGTGAACGCCGTGACAACTGCGGAGAAGAGGGCCGCCTATTAAGCAGTCAACCGTTGTAGCAGGTAAACATTGTGGATTAGGACACACGAATAGTAGCAATTTATCGACTTCATCTCTCCAGGCATCACATCTTTCCTTATCGTACTTTCTTCCCAGATCAAAGCAGACTGCCCAGGCGTCCGACTCCGGTTTAGCTTCGGCCTTGGGAAACGGATATACACGAGGGTCGTCTGAGGACCATGGCTTCACATCCTTAGAGCAGCTTCAGCCTTCTGATCTCGAAGAAAGGCAAACAAGACGTACGGGTTCGTTGTCCTTGAGTCCTTCATCCTCATGCTCTGGGCGCTTCCCGCGCCGAATGTTCTCTCTTCTCCTTCTGCTCTCTGAACTTGAACGACCAGTACGCTCGTTTGACTTCGAATTTGATACTTCGGTCAATAAATACGTCTATATAAGCCATATTCGCATACTTACATGCACCCCGTCTTGAGCCTGGACGTCGTCTTGAGCAGGACTCGGAAAGTAGGCGCCCGATGGGGGAACGGATCCACCTATCCCAGAGCCTGAAGCTGGGAGCCCCAGTGGATGCATCGGTATCGCCGGCTTTGGTTAATACTGGGTTATTACAAGCGATAAGAGGCAAGGGAGATGAGCTCACGTAGTCAGCCATGAGGAGGATGGTGGTGGTAGAGATTCAAGAGGGAAAACGCCACAACGTCCACGTTAGATGCCGGAATGATGGAAGGTGTATAAAGTAAATGCAGTGATACCAAATCCGAAATGATAAATTCCGAGAGATACAAGTGTACCATAGAAAAATGGCCAGGCATCATCTTGTTGTGGAGACTCGATAGCGGACGCATGACCGTGAGGGCGTTCGAGATCGGCCCCAGCAAATGTTGGGTGATCCGCGTCCAAATGAAACTGAATTAAGCTGAGCTACAGATGTATATTCATCAGAAAATCCAATCGCACACAAAGTCGAACGAAGATGGTCGGTACTAGTGTCCCTGTTCGTTCACTTCTCCTTCTCCGCCCGGTCTTTATCATACCACACCCTCCTCACCCACCTCCTCCTTCTCGTCACACTGCCTAGCCCTCCAGCGGCGGTATATGGTTCAGGGCGTGCCCCGAGCCATGCGTCGTTGGTGAACACCCAACCCTCTGCGCACAAGGAAGTCAGTCAGTTTTTAGGTCAAGCGAATGAACGGAGGGGAGAGAGAAGGAAAAGTATTATACCCACCTGGATCAGCTCCAACACCCGACCACGCACCCACAAGATCCTTCCTCCAATCCTCCGTCTCCACGAAGAGCCAGCCAGGCGCCAGCGAGAAGGTTAAGTTGCTACTGGGAAAGGGCGTCAGAAATTTCGTCGAAGATGAGAGGAGCGTGATAAGGAAACGGATTGGACTAAAACTCACCTAACCTGTCCCTGCCCATCACTCACCCCACCACCCCCAGCATTCCCGTCTCCAGCTGAATTCCCAGAGGACGAAAGGGCTCCAACACCTACACCACTCCATCCATCCCTACCCCTCGTCCACGCAGACCGCTCGTTAGGTCGCAGGTTAGCTTTACTCCACTGGCCTCTTGATAAGGATAACGATTGCGGGTTCGAATTGTGGCTTCCGTTCGAAGAGTTTGAAGAGGTAGTGGCATTGGTGTCGGCAAACCTCTCGTTCTCCCACAACTCCACCTCTCGCATTTCCGAGTTCCAACATTTATCGGTGAGTCGGTCGTCGTCCATGAGTCTGCGAATGACCATTTTGATTGGCTGGCGTTGCTTGCTCGTACCATCGACACCCCCCAATTCAGCCTCGTCGTCGTCAAGCCCTTTCTTCAAAGTAGCCTTGGTGCCTAGGAGTCCACGAACGGTGTTGTTGAGCTCGATTGCGTGTTTCCAGAGAGCGACACCAATGACGTGGCTGTAAGGACCAGCGACAGCGAGGAGCCTGCCCACCCATGGGTGGGTGACCACAAAGGGTAGTAGGCCACCGACCAGAAAGACTTGGCGGATAGGAAAGTACGGCATATGGATGATAAAGGCGAGTAGGGGAAAGGTAAGGGTCAGGATGACGAGGATGTGGAGGGTATAGGGGGAGACAGGGTTGTTCGAAGTATCGGCAGGGGAGACAGGGTTTGTGGTGGGTTTCGACGATGAAGGTGAGCCGGATTTCGTGTATGTCGAAGATGGATCTTTGAAGTGGGCTGGGGAAAGGACGAAGTGGTGGACGTGGGGCTCAGCGACGGTGAATAGGTCAGATCTAAAAAACAGTCAGCAAGCACGAGAGAAAAGAGGGGAATCGACGCACACTGCACCCATCAGATTCTGGATAGCTTGAATATTTGCCTGCCACGGTGCTGAACCCTCCGCTGCAGCCGATAGCGGCTGCGAAGCCCCTCCTGAAGTTGTTCCACCTGCATGCTCTTTCCCTGCGTACGGATAGGTAGCCAATATCGCGCCAATCACCACGGCATGGGGAATTAACAGCACCATCCTTGGGAAGTAACACAACCACGCATAAACCACCATCCAAGTCACCGTCCTCTTCCATCCACGTTTCCACAACACAATTTCCTCAATGCGGTCTTGCAACCAGAACACGGGCCCCACTTTCGAGACAAAGCGACGGAAATTGTTGGACATGATTGGGAGGGAGAGGGGGTCTTTGTTCGAGAGTAGTGTCACAGGTTTGTTCGCGACCCCGGGGCCATTCGAGGACGGGAATGTCGCCTGCCGGGGACTGAACGACGAATTCGTAGGCGAAGTGGGTAGTGAGCCACTACCCTCTCCACCTGAGTTGCCTATCCCTCCAGGAATCGCAGAAGATAGCAACAGCTGTGGTATGAACGACAACGTCGGTGACGTCAAAGCACTTGCTGAGAGCGACATTTGCCGTGCACGACTCGTGGTTGTGGGTGACGCCGGTGGTGATGGATGTGGCAGGCTCGTATATATTCTAGGTGCTGGGCGTATATCTGAGGATGTACTTTGAGAAGGAGAGGACGACCTGGACTTCAGCGGAGCAGGTGGCGACGACCGTAGTCGTGTGACCCCGGCTGGAATATCGACGTAGTCCAGCGTGGTCATCCTGGATACTTCAGATCAACTCCGAGTAGAATACTGGATTACCCTTACCTTTAGCCGTTGGTTTTATGAGCGCGGTATCCCGCAGAACATTAGGGGGGGTACCAGGAGGAGATGATGGTCAAGAGCCAAGGCGTGTGCAGCGCCCATTCATAAATCACAAGGGTCAATACGGAGTGGATGTAATCTGAAGGGGCCTGCTTGTATCTAATCGGATATGGTGTAACGGCTAACATTGCCGCCTCTCACGCGGCAGCTCGGGGTTCGATTCCCCGTATCCGAACTTTTTTGGTCCCGGATTCCGTGGCGACGTGGACTCGCCGATTATGTACAAGGCTACCAAATTAAATTTTCAACGAACCCGTTCTTGCTTCGTACCACCATGTCCTGTACAATCCTTCCACATCTTTACTTCACCAATGTTGCTCCCAATCCCGATGAAGCAGCCCTTATCCAACGAGACGACGAGTACTTGAGAGGAATCATTTCGTACTACGAAAACCATCTTCTATGGAACAAGTCCATCCTCTCAGTTATGCGGCTGGTTCCCCCGGAAATTCTCGGAGAAATCTTCAAGAATTCGGTCGCATCTTCTTCCCTGGGCGAAGATATCAGAAAACAAGTTATTAATCTGTGCCTGGTCAGCCGAGGTTGGCGTCATGCAGCTCTTTCGTGCCACCAGCTTTGGAGTAGGCTTAGCATCCACACTTCGCTCCTATCCTTCCACAGGGTCACGGCCTGGCTGGATCGTGCGGGAGCGTTCCCCAAAACCTTGGAGGTTGTGGCGAGGGAACCTTGCCACAACGGTGTCGTCCAACCTCACAGCCAACTGGCGGATCCAGAGTTCCTTCGCTTGCTGTCGAAAGGATTACATTTGGATCACCTTTCGATAATTTGCTCTGATCCCCAGTGTTTCAAGAACATGGTGGATTCCCTCGAGAGCTTCACACCCCGTTCATCCCCACGTCCATGGGACTCAATCCGTTCGTTGACCTCAACTTCTCCAGCGATTGGGATGAATCCGCCACTCCGGAAGATTCCCCTTCCTCCATGTCCCAAAAGGTATCACCTCCTTCAAACTCCACCTACCCGACCAGACCTCCACCTCTTCGGACCATTCGGACATGGGTCCCGTCCTTCACCTGCCTCCATCCCTCGCAGAAAATCTCACGAACTTCACCATTTCTGGAAATTGGGGCGTACATCACCTCCTCAACCCCTTGGTACACTGCGTTAATCTAGGAACCCTGACTATCGACTTTCGAAACATTGATGAATGGCCATGGGAGTCTGAGCACGAAGAACTCTTCATGCAGCACATACGTTCCATGGAAATTTCCCGTCCTCAGCTCCACACTCTACGCTTGCGTCGTGCATCACACTACATCTTTCCCTTCCTCGAATTCATCCGCACGCCGTCGTTGGTCAATCTGGATCTCTGTCTACAAGGCGACTGTTACATGGACTCTTTGTTCAATTTTGGGCCCTTGTTCATAGACTTCCTCAAGACTCGCCCAGAATGCCTTCGGAAGATTCAGTATTTGCGCCTTGCCGATTCAGTCATTTGCGAGGATTTTTTCTGGATCTTTGGCGCCCTCCCCCGCCTCACTCACCTCGTGTTGGATAAATACAATTGCCAGATGGAGTCTGGAGATCTTTTTCGAGCTCTGGAGGACCAGCAGAAAAAGTCCCCTGATCCCCCATGTCTCCAGCGATTGAGGGTCCTGGAGCTTCGCAGACTGCCTCCCACATTCGACTTCCTCTCCCTATCCGAGTACCTGCGCGTCTGCAATCCGAAGATGAAGGAGCTTATCTTATCTTATGATAAATTTTTGCAGCCTTCGGAATTCACCGATTATTATGTCGGGGTTCGGGAAATGAAAGAGAGGTCTGGTACTTTGGTTAACATGTACTGTTGTCGCAACTGATGTTTTTGTAAATTGTTTGTTCGTCGTTTGATTTCTGGAGATAGTATGCAGTCATTGTAGCTACGATGTACCATTTTAGACAGTCTTCTATCTTGAAAACCCCTCAGTCTAGAGGGTACTTTGTAACTTGTTTGGAGATGGCAAAAATCCTTTCAAAACATAAGTAACAAACGACGTCTCCTGGCAAGAAGCAAGCTATTCCTTGCAGACTTCCGAGCTTAGGAGTTAATCCGCCAGGCTGAAGGATGAGCCCTAGAGAATAGCGGCGAGGTCAGATGCTCCAGATTCCTCTATTGTTTCGACTCTTGAGCTTCCCAGTTCTACAAAGCGGTGACTGAGCTATTCGAGCGATCAAGAGAAGTGGTGGTATGTTTGGCGGAGACTTCAAGTTGGACACTCGTTGATATAGTCAAGGCATATGGCATGTCTATAAAACTGGAGATCAAGGATAAATACGAGAACACACAGACTGAAAGTCTAAAGCAAGGCCTGAGTACATATTCAGCTTCTTCACGGATCGATCTCTACCCGGCCTTCTCGACATCCCCACCGTCGTTCCGCTTCTCCTGCGCGATGTGGATAATAGACGTCTGCTGGCTGGGCTCACAAACGCTGTCATTCAGTTGTTCGGTATCAGCATCATGGTTACGGCCAAACTCGCGATTCAACGTCGATTGGAGGAAATTTGATTCGGCAGTTCGGTGAGCAAATTGCATGGGGTTGGTTACGACACCGTCCTTGACTGAGGGGAATTTGGTGAAGGAGCGGCCAGTGGTAACGCGGAAAATAATCATGTGTGGCGACAGTGCCTTTTAATGAAGTTAATAAAATTATATGGATGAGAAGAGTTCGATCAGCCCAACTTACGCAGAATGAGTAGAAAAGGCCCTGGAACACATAGATGCAGGGAAGCCATCCTTCAGTATCCTTTAGAACTCCTAGTACTATTACAGCAGCTATGATGCCAAAGATGGCGAGAGGAGCAGCGGACTCGATTAGAATGGCGATTACCCCAGTGTAAACTCGCACATCGGCTGATGGCAAGAGCTTTGCCAGTGTCCGGCGTGCACGAAGAAGGCGGATTGTGATCAAAGTTGTGACAATAATGTTGGTTGACACAGTTAGCAGGGTGGAGGCGACTGAATAGTCGAGAGCAGAA